>CALYLW010000288.1:0-270000 GCA_944989445.1 Ampullaceana balthica | reverse complement strand
GTTTTCCCCAGTGGTTGTTATATGAGTACCTTAATGTACGTCACATTCTTATTTACAGAATTCACTTTAACGAATGTTTCATTATATTTTAATTTTCCCTAGCTCAACGCATTTCGTTATATATTACAAATTCGAAAAACTACCATTATGATATAATGATATTATTATTAATATAATCTTGAAATAAATCTGGATAAAATAATTGCTGCAAAAAAATCTGTATCTTTCTTCTAGCATGAATGAATCCAACTTTGAAGTATTAGTGTCATCTTTGTTTCTGAAATATTTCCAAAGTGTTCTTAGCTACGCTCGTATGCTTTCACGCATCGTGGTGTTACAATAAAAATGCTAAACAATGTCTTAATTTGAAAAAAAGGTTTAGCCTCTAAACTAAGTACTTTTTTCTGTAGTATAAAAAGCCGCCGTGTTTATAATTTGGACATAATGTTTCGTTCTACTTTGACAACTTCATGGCCCATGGCAGCTCTTGTGTCAGTATTGTAGATCTTTGGTTTTCCTGAAGGATCATGTATATGTTAAGTTTTGTTTGACGGTTTATTCTAAAATTTAATAAGTTGGCCGTTGACTCTTGTTAAATTACCAGTCCATGTATATTACATTGAACCTTAAACCTTTAGCCACCAAAGTTGTTGAAAGTAAATTTAGTCTCAATTGCAATATTCTGTCTTGAGTTTTAGAACCCCAAAAAATTATTTTCAGTTGTGAAAAAAATTCCATAACTGTGCCATAACTGTCGAATAGACATGTACATTTCATGAAGCAGCCATAAGAAAAAGGTGTTTAATACTCATAGATGATTTTTTCCCCCTTTGATATGGCTTCATGTGCCTTAATTAAATGATTTACTGTTTTAAAAGCTTCTCCTAATTTGTGTTTATTCTTCTTTAAATAACTCGTTTGCTGCTTTTCAAAGTACTTAGTGAAAGAAACGCAATTCTAAACCTTTTCACGAAATCCCCAGTTTTCCGCTTGCTTTTTAGATTTTAGGCTTTATTACTTCATTAAATTATCATTACATCCTTTAGATCAGTGCTTCTCAAATTGGTTGTCAGTGGACCGGTGCCGGTCCGTGGGCTATCCGCTGCCAGTCCGCTGAAGTTATCAAGAAAGGACAGAAAAATATAATTATAGTCCCTTATTTGCAACCATTAATACTAACTCTATAGAATATGTCAATTTTTTGTTATTAAGCACATAAATTGAAAAAATTAAAATAAAATAAATAACATTTCGCTACTCCATCAGTACAGTGAAAATAGTTCACCGGTCCCTGATGCAATGGAAAAATTCCTGCCTGTCTGACATACTTAAAAGTTTGAGAAGCACTGCTTTAGATCACCAGTTAATACTTAGCTCACTAGACTTAAGTTCACAATTATCACATTTGATATCCAGTACTCTATTAGTTTACTAGATCTCCAAAGTTAAATTATAATGATTCATCACTCTTAGATTTACAGTAAAGAATATAAGCACTATTTCAGTGTCGTTGAACAAAGGTTGAAAAAAGTAAGGTATTGGACATATTTCCTTAGATTTGGTGACTCCATTTTCGACCAACTGATAAACGCTTTTGCTCAAAGGTGGTGGAGCCAAATCTTGTCCCAACCCGAGCAACATTTACCAAATATTACCATTTGCTAAGATTTTACATCTTAATTTTTTTGGCTTGTTATATAATGGTTCTTTTTGCTGTGCGTGTTTTTTTTCTAGACGATCTTAAATATTTGGTTATACTAAAGTTTACAATAAATATAGTGCCTGACCTTAGTTAAAAATTCATAGTGAATCAACAGCTCTAGCCCCAAAGAATAGAGTAGACATATAAAGTTTTAAATCATGACCATAATTTACACACATTATCTGTTGTCTGTCGTTGACAAATAGTATTTAAATATCCTTTATGTTTATTCCAGCCAATTTATTTCAGAAATGTATACCGAAGTAAACTTAGATTGAAAATGTCACCTCAGAAGTCTAAGACCAATATCAAATTTCTTAACATCTCATCCATCTCATGATCTATTTATTCATGTCTTCAAAAGCTTCGTACATATGCTCTTTAGTCGATGGGGCTTTCTTCATATTTCAAACGAAATGATAGACTATTGTTGTTGTTTTTTATAAAAACATCAGAGAATACAGAAGTTCTCGTTGCTTCAAGTGTTTTTTGTGTCATTCTGATCTTTTTAAATCATTGTAATATAATGAAAATACTATTTTGCTATATTTTTTTTTCAAAAAGATGTTTAAGAAAACGAATAATACATACGTTTGAACCAAAAATGTGCCACTAATACTAACCTTAAAGTAAGACTAAACTTTGTGAGTCATTGATCTTACTGAAGATAGGAATTCGTCATTCATTTAAGATTTATCTTCAGGGGGACAATTATTAAAAGGGTTTTTCTTTTTCCGTTTTACACTTTTTAACTTTAATATTTTTAATTCTACTTATTTATTTTAGTTATTTTATTTCTTTTGTTATTAGAAATTGCACATTCCAATTTTTTTCGGGGTAGGGGGAGATTTATATGTTAAAAACGCGGCGGTCGAGTGGCAGCGCACTGGACTGTCGTACCGATGGTCACGGGTTCGAATCCGTGTGAAGGCAAGGGTTTGTTCCCGGGGCCTAGGGCGTCCCTGAGTCACCCCGCTCCGAATGGGTACCTAACTACATGTATAGTTAGGCGGCTGGGTAATGCGTGGATTCTACAAAGCCGTGGCCTGTGAAAGCTGCATCACTTGCAAACAGATCATCTGTCATGGTCTGTGGACGCAACTATCTTCTACATAGAAGGAGCGTTTGTATAGATAAGAAGGTAAGATAAAAAAGATAAGAAAACAGAGGCTTCACCTGGTATCCCAGATATGTAAATGGTCAAGTGAATAATGGCCAAAATCTCAACTTTCAACTAAGAATATAAGAAGATTGGACATAAAAACAAAAGGTGTTAAGGGCCACCAAAAATAAAGACTTGGGTCTGTGTTGCAAGGAAATCAGCTTTCGTCTTAGGGTTGTTAACTTTAGAATGATAATTGATTTTATGTGTAATGTCATATTTTTAAATATTGCCATTTTCCATTGTCGAAAAATACCAATGTACACATTATGAAACACTTTGCAAAATATGTTTTAATCTTTGTTTTTGGCAACACAAACATCTTAAAATTTGTGAATTCTTGAAATAAGTACACTGTACACAAAAATAAAAATATTTAATTTAGCATAATGAAATAAAGGTTCTGTTGGCTGCAAATTAAGAGTTCTTTATCTTGTTTTTTAATCTTATTGTAACTTTTTAAAAATATTCTTTGGCTAGGTTATATCGTTAGATAGCGTGAAATACTTTCAACATTTGATACATTAAAATGACTGCGAAATTGAGGGAATGACAGAGGACCGTCTGTTTAAAGTTGACATTTTCCATGATTCAAGACATAGGCCACAAATTTGGGGATGGGAAAGCATAAATTTACTTCTAAATTGATTTTTTTTAAAAACTTGAATTTAAAATAGCGCATTTATAAGCATCGCAATTTATTCGAAATTTTAGGAAATTGTTTGGTTAGCCTCCAAAACAATTGAGCACCTGCATTCACGCCTCACGCAAGACATCTCCGGGAGGATAATTAGAGCGGCTAGTGAGTCTAACGCACAGCGATTGTTGCATAGCACTGCTCAAAGAAGGGAACAGGTTGTCAAGCAATGTTCCCTTTAGCTTTCATAAGTATAATATAGTATCTGTTGTTTATTTTTATGCACACAAAAAATGGATGCTCTACAACAATTGTCGGCGAAAAGGGGTAAATTATCCCATTTGGGGTAAAAAGGGAATTCTTGGGGGTAATAGAGACTCATCGAGGACATATAAAATCGGCTATATATAATCTAAATCCGGATATATTTAAAATTGGAAGATAAGCCCATTATTTACCCGGTTCATTCCAGAAAACGCATTCTATAGATGCGAGTAAATTCTTTGCTATTCAGCTTGATGAGACCACTGATGTTATTAGTAATGCACAGCTTATGGTTTATGTTCGCGGCTAAGTTTTTCAAATAATTGAAGAGGAAATGTTGTTTTCTGCTCCTGTCGAATTGCGATGTCAAGTAATTGCTATATTAATTTAAGGTCAATTTTAAATGGGAGGACTGTATTGCTGTGTCTGTTGATGGAGGTCCATCTATGCTGGGTATTTTCCGGCTTTCGCAAGAGAGGAATTTTTAAAAAATGAAGTTAACTACTATATGATCCAAGCTCTGCTTGTGAAACATTTGGAACCTGAACTTGAGGTCGCGACGCATGATATTATCAAGATTATAAATTTTATTAAAGACATGCACTGCAAACGCAACTGTGTCGTGATTTAAGTAGACTAGTGTATCACCCGTCAAAAATGACGGAAGTTTTCAAAATAAATACACATCAGATTAAAAAATAACGTAATACAGAACTTTCATTTATTTTATTTATTTTTATTTGATTAATTTATTATCATACTAGCTGACCCGCGGCGTAGCATACGCCGCTAATGATTTAGTGACGGGTGAAGACTTCCTGAAACACAGTTGTCAAAATGGGGTGGGTTTGGGCAAACGCCTGTTAGTGAATCAAAAGAAGGAACTCTAGAGAGACCCGCGGCGTAGCATACGCCACAGACTTGCTCATCATAGACAGTGCAAATAACGGTTGGAGGGGTTTGAGAGTACAGACACAAAAAGCAGCACTAAGTAAATAAAAAATAGCTATAGGTAAACGTGAAGACATGCACACTGAGGTTGTTGTTACACCGTCTCCCATTTAATAATACCATCCCTTAAACATAAACTGTGATTGGCTGACCCTATCGAGGGTTAGTCATATTTAGGGTTGTTAATTGCTTGTTGTTGTTGGGTTGTTTTTTTTTCCTTCTTTTTTTTTGGAAAACCTATCATCGATTATGTAACTCCGATTTTAAACCGATTATCGTTTTATAGCTGACTTCATAGAAGTTAGAGGTGCACCTAATTTCGCCTGCAAATATCTCGAAACCAATAATGAGTTGGCAGTCCCCCCCCCCAACCGACGTTCACTCGCGTTGTTTTGATTTCTTCGTGCTGTAGTTTGTGTCCGTTCTTTCTCCACTTTCTTTGCACTCTTCATGAGCAAGTCGGTGGCGTATGTACGATGGGGGGTGTCTAGTATTAAAATTTTAGTTTAAAAGAAAACATTTAGGGCCCCCAGCCCCGAGGAAGTGGGTATTAGAAGTTCAGTGTCATATAGTAATTTAATGTAGGCTCTTAAGTTTTTATATACCGAGTTTGGTGGGAAAAAAACAGTTATTTTCTCATTATCTAACACTTAAACTAATTTTTATATAGCTAATATAAGGAAAAAATACATTAAGGGGCTCACGGGCCCATTAGGTTCAAGATACATATTTTGGAAACCTGTTCATTTAAATTCAGTATCATCATGGATATATTTCTCAAGGTCGTTAAAAACTGAGTTCGAAAACATCTTAGAGTATACACACACACACACAAAAAGAAATTTAGGGTCCCTGGTCCATTCGATGTAAGTTGTAAATTTCAAAATGCTGTTCATTTTAATTCAGTTTCATCATGGATATATTTCTCAAGATCGTTAAAAATAGAATGGCACTTGATATCTCAAACATATAAGAAAAAAAGACATTTGGGGGCCCCGGCCCTGAACAATTGGACTTTAGAAGTGCAGTGCTCTTTTCTTTTTTAATATGGGCTACCAAGTTTTTATATACAAAGTTTGGTAAAGATACATTCACTTTCTCAGTAGATAACGCATAAACTAATTTTTATATAGCTCATATAATCAAAAAATGAGATTAAGGGCCCCAGGGCCCATTTAGTGCAAGATGTCAAAATTCAAAAACACCTGTTTATTTCAATCAATTTCATAATGGATATATTTATCTATATTTCTCAAGATAGTTAATAATTGAATGGGGAATAAAATCTTAAACGTTTATGAAAAAAAACATTGTGGGCCCCCAGCCCCAAAGAAATGGACATTAGGAAATTAGTGCCCTATAGTATTTCAATATTGGCTACCAAGTTGTTATATACTAAGTTTGGTTAAGATCGATCAATTTACCTAATAATTAACGCTTAAACTATTTTTTATAAAGCTCATATAAGAAAAAAATCCTATTATGGGCCCCGGCACCCCATGAGTATGAAATTTTGCAAAAAAAAGTTGCCTATTACCATCCCAGGAGCGTACTCAAAAGTCTCCAAAAGTTTCATGGTGATCCGAGGAATGGTTTAGTCAGCTATAAAGGACATACATACATGCATACATACTTTGATTTATATATATATATATATATAGATTGAACAATTTTATGCGGAACGTTCGAAAAGTGTTATTGTTGGTGCAGCACAATAAAACAAAATCGATCGCAGCGCCACTTAACAGCATTAAAAATTTCGCAGTGCCACCTAACATCATTTAATTACATCCATGCATACAGACAACGGGAATTATGTATATTGATGGCGAGGCTGACTATACAGAACTACTGTATAATACCGAGGTACGGTGGCTTTCACGCGTGGGCTCTGAAAGAGTAACTTCAAACATTTCTGGCTGGTCAAAAGCATGCTCTAGCAGAGAAGTTTACGAACTGTTATGGGGTTGCACATCTCGTATATTTAGCTGATATTTTTAGCATGTGAATGCGTTGAAAAAAGAATTACAGAGCAAAAAATATCATTATAATCTCAGCAAGAGAAAAGATTACAGCATTTGAATGAAAAACAAGAATTAAACAAGTTAGCGGCTTTTCAAAGTTGGCATTTTACTTGGAAGATTGTGGAAATATAACTTTTGACCACATCAAGAATATAGTTATCAGACATCTTACCAAGCTCAAAGAGCGCTTCACTGTTTACTTTCCAGTTATTGATTCGCATAATGACAGTTGGAATGTAGATCCCTTTCGATGTGACATTGTGGATGTACCAGATGAGCCTTAAGGGTTGGCAGAGGCATTTCTTAACTTCAATCAAATAATGAGGCACGTATTGAATTTGCAAAAAATCAGATCTGACACATTTTCGTATGTCAAGGGCTGCAAATGCTTTCAACTTTGCACATGTTGTCAAAACGTTATTGCCCTTTGCAACAACATACCTTGTTCAACATGGATTTTCTACTCTAGTTAACATAAAAACAAAACTGTGAAATCGATTGGACCCTGAAGAATGCATCCAACTTGCCCTGACATCCAAGGCCCCAATTTCAATTGTTTGGTTTATTAAAGTTTATTTCTTTTTTTTATCAATAGAGCAAACCGCAAATAAAGAATAATTTTAATTAGCTATACGACAAAAATAAATGGAAGAAATTGATAGTTAGAACTACTCAATATTTCCAACATTTCGAAATATTTATTGACCTAATGCGAATAAATGCAACCTGATATGAACTTTGTAAAAAAAAACACTTTTATATATATTATTTATTTATCCCCCCTCCAAACTCCCTTTCTTAGACCAGTGGTCAAAATTCGACACTAAAAGGTATGAAGAGTCCATTCCCAATAATGAAATACTAACTCAATGTTTAATAGAATTTTTAAAACTTAAACCAACAAAAAAAGGACAAACGGTATCCATTGCAACTCAAGGCCACTGAAATTCTAAACCAACATTGACGCAGGTGGTGATTGGTTCACATTGAGTCTTGTTTCAATTCAAATGAAATTTAAATGCATTGTTTTTTTTTCAAACGTTTAATTTTAAAAAAAAATAAGTGTAGAGTTAAGTAACCATCCAGTTATATGTGTGTCCAGGTATTATTGTTTCAAATGAAATTCGTATCCTAAGATTATAACTCTATCAGACCCATGAGAAATATCCTAAAGAAGATGTACGCCAAGAGTGAAAGTTTTTTGTTGATGTGTTTTTGTTGTATCGGCCAAAACTATTGTTTACACAATCAAGCTTAAAGAATTATCCAGAGATCATTCAGAGATGTATTAATTAAAACATAGGATGCCTCAAACATAAGGCGCTAATAGATTAAATTTTACACATATGTGTTTTACCTAAAGATGCATCAATATATTTATTGTTTAAAACGCGCGGGGGATATTATTTACTTACCCCTTTTTGAAGTTGTTTACTAGTATCTTGTCCGTTTTAGACATTTTATAGAATAATCTAATGCATTGAACGCATTGAAAGAGTATGTTATAAATTTGCCATTGGAAGTCGTAAGGCAAAAAAAAAGAGAAATTTTAATTTTAATTTAATTAAAAGAATATAATTACCACGTGTGTGGTTATATTACAATTTAATGTACTTTGATAAATATTCTCCGCGCCACAAACTTTTTAACGATCATTTAAATATGAATGGTTTTAAAAACTGCTCTTGACGTCATAAAATAGTTGAAAATCCCGAGTAATCATTCCTTTTGTAATTGTATATTTTAATGGTTAAGACAGATTGACTTTTAAAAAAAATTCTATTATGTAGGAAAGAAGGGAAAATGTGATATCAAGCTAAATACTTTAGAAATACATTTTATGTTAAGTCGGTACTGTGGTAAACTTTGACTATTGTTGAATGAATTTTATATTTTGAATGCACCCTACCCCCAAATTTTTTTCTTCCCCCCAGATAACATCAAATGAGAAAGACTAATTATCATACAATTTTTTGTAAGAGCAATTATGCTTAAAATATATTTTTATTTCTTTAAATTCCCACCTCATTAAATAAAATCTCTACTTGAATTAGCATAATATAATTTTTAATACTCCGGGATGTAATAATTTCTGAGTATCATCTCAACCTGCCCAAGTCAAACTGTTGCCTAGGATTTAATCTTTTGATTTATGACCTGTTTTTAAAGCCATAGAAAAGTGCTAATCTGTCAACGTGATCGTTGTTTCAATAATGAGGGGCAGAAAAAATTACTGTGAGAAAATCTTGAAAATATAAAATCCAAGCAATAATTTTGGTTATTCTAAAATTCAGTCAGCAGGTGCATGATGTAATCAGCACTAAAGAGATGTTGTCAATAATAAGTGTCAGACTTGTATTTTAACAAACTTTTTATAGTTGCTAAATATTAATTGTTTTATATTCTTTACACTTTACAATATTTATTTAAACTCTTATAAAACTTCAAATGTGTAATTTGGTTAATTATCATCAATAGTTAAGGGTGCCAAGTGGATTTTGGCTCCAAGTTGCCGGTGTCACGAAATTAAGTCTCCCCGAAAGCAAAGTCTCCCAGGAGATTTTGTTTTAAAATAAAGTATAGTGCAGGGGGTTGAACTAAAACAAACAATTAATTATTTAAAATTATAAATAAGTGTTTTATTGACGTTTATGACACACAATATATTTTTATTTGTTCTACATACATAATTTGTTTATGATTATTTGAAATTCACCAATCATGAGCTTAGTCAGGGGCCTAACAAGTTGAGGCAAAGGGGGTGCATGCCCCGTGAGAAATATTCCCGACCCCTGACTTAAGCGAAATTTGCAATTTCTATGTGTGCACAGGAAAAGTTTGAAATATTATTACCGACTTTCACCGGTAGCGTTTACAAAATTTGCAGCAGACAATTTAACAAATCCAAGTAGCCAAGGTTTTGTACAATTATTAAAATTTTAAGATGACTTTTATATTATAGTTTTTACTGATTAATTTACTGTAGATGTCTCATAACACAACACAGGTCAAAACTTAGACTTAAAAAAAGCAGGTAACACGTTTAAACAATCAGTGGCGCAGCTAGAGTTGATGTCACCCAATACGTAAAATTCATTGTATAGCCCCCCCCATCCCCATTCCAAACTACCACTGCGAATTTCTGCTGAATACTGGCTTTAGCCCGTTCAGTCCCCCCCCCTTTTAATCCGCCATAGCCCTCGACGAACACTCAAAAGGTGTCACTAGAACAGTAAAAAAAAAGATAGCTAAACACGAAACTTCGAATCAACACCAAACTGCAATACCACAATATTTGCTTGCTAAATATCGTATTTCAAATGATAAAACTGTAAAATCTGGTTTGATCAGTCCGGAGCGTCATCAAGTCGAAAATAGTAGATAAGTATTGAAAGGGGTGATAGACGTTACGTTTTCGTGAATTGTTATATTTATTAGCCAAATATGCGTCCCCTTTGGACAGTCATCTAAAGTTGGAAAAGAAAAATGAACTTTACTTAAGTCCTGATGTGCAAAATGAATTAATTCAATCACTCGCATCTGAATTATCGGCGATAATCGATAATGAAGTTAGGTCTGCACAATTCTTTTCTTTAATTATTCATTCAACGATTGATAGATGTATCTAAAATTGATCAGATGTCACTTTGTTTACGTTCAGTTTTAAAATCAGGATA
Organism: Ampullaceana balthica; assembly: GCA_944989445.1. NCBI lineage: Eukaryota > Metazoa > Mollusca > Gastropoda > Lymnaeidae > Ampullaceana > Ampullaceana balthica. The sequence goes on along the minus strand of CALYLW010000288.1, from coordinate 259,583 downwards.
TTTTGTGGAAAGATTTATAGGCTTTTATAATTTGGAAAACAGCAATGCTGCCGAATTTGCTGAGAAGATTTTAACGGAACTACAAAAAAGAAACAATGATATCACACTCTGTAGAGAACAAGCATACGATGACACATCTGTGATGTCTGGAATTAAGAGTGGCCTTCAACCTCAGATAAAGAAACGTTCACCCAATTTATCTATGTTCATTGTTGTGCCCATGTTTTGAATTTGGTTACCATAGAAGCCATGTCTGTGAACAGTGATGTGCAGTTGTTTTTCGGCACAGCTGAAATGTTGCATGCATTCCTGCATTTAACACGTCTACAGACTCTTAAAGAACACCAGAAATGTCAATATGAATCAACAGTGGATTCTCTGAAACGAGTTTCTGATACAAGATGGGCAAGCCGTAAGCATGCAGTTGTTGGATCATGCTCTGCTATTCTAGCCACACTAGAAGATATAAATTCATGGGATTCAACAGAATATAAAGAATATAAAGAAAAGGTCAGAGCAGAAGCTTTGGGACTATCTGTTTTAATAACAAAGTATTCATTTGTTTTTCTGATGCTATTTGTACAAAATTTGTTGGATAATTTCTTCGTGGTATCAAACTACTTGCAACGCAAGGACATTGACATTGCATTTGCAAAAATGTTGATCGATGTTGCAAGAAATAAGTTTGTTGAAATGAGAAGCGATGAAGCTTTTGAATTTCTGAATGTAGATGTCAAATCATTTATTAACGAAAATTGTTCCAAACTAGATGTTGAAACAGAATTTAAAGAAAAACGAATTGTAAAAAAAAAGTATCGCATGCAAACTTAGCAGAGAGGAAAGGGCTGATGATCCAACTACACGCTTTAAATCTGAAACGTACTTCACTATCTTGGATACACTAGTAGCACAAATAGATGATTGATTTAATGACTTTTGGAGCACAGTTACTTATTTGTATTATATTGAGCCATCACAAATTTTGTGTCTGAAGAAAATAAATATTCTTTTCGAAGATTATGCGAAATTTACAAACACATTACCCTTAAACAAGCAATCGTAAAATATGATACCTTCAAAGATTTTGTATGCACTAATACGTTGATAACGATTTAGTGAACTGTGAACTACAACTTAAAGAGGTTCTGCCATTCTTGACTGAAACACAAATGGCATCAGGTCTCCCTAATTAGTCAATTAATACTCTATAAAATTTACTTGACTCTTCCTGTTTGCATTGCTACTGCTGAAAAAAGTTTCAGCAGATTGAAAATCATCAAAATTATTTTCACTCGACAGTGACAAACGAACGTCTGTCTGGATTGGCATTAATTTCAACTGAACGTAATCAAGCTGAGAAGGTTGACTTTTAATCAACAATAAATCGTTTTGCTTCAATGAAATCACGTTGAAAGCAATTTATATAGGCTAGGGCTCAGGGCTCTATATAAATTCGCATTTTATGGAAAATTATTTAGATTTATGGCAAGAACATGAAAATATGAAATTCAATCTTTTCTTTTCTATGTTATCTTAATTGATGGGAACCGTCTTTTATTTAAATTAATGCAAACCCATTTCATGGAACAAAGAGATGTGCTAATAAAGAACGCTGTTATAGAGAGTTGGAGATAGCAACTGAACTCCGAGTTAGAAGGATAAAAAATATGAGTGGAGAAAATTCAGAAGACGTGATTCTATCTTTAGAGCAAGAAGTACAGCGAGAAATTGTTTATCCATGGATAGAATTATAAAAGAAAATAAAAGAACGCGTTGATGAATTGCATGTTCTTGCAAGAGGCTCAATTAGTATGAGAACGTGACACTGATGAATGTGATAAATTGATTGATTCTTAAAATTTGACAGCCGCCCCTGTTGTAAAATTGGGGGGGGGGCGAAAATTCCTCGTCGTTAATTAGCTTATTGTTAAAACGTGAAAATAAATTTTAATAAAATAAAAGTAAAGCTAAGATTTTTAAAAAGAAAACGAAATGAAGAACTATATTAAAATACGAGAGTGCTTCTAATGCCGAGACTTGAAACTCCATTATAAATCCGAAGTCTTCTGATACTATTGTTGCTGAGCTGGAAAACATAAGGGCAGACAGTATGACAATAATGTGTTGGTATATATAATTGATTCAAGTTTGATTTTAACGTAAGTGAACTACTGGAAACAATTAATTGTTGGCGTATTTATATTGCTTATTTTAATTTGAATGCCTTTTGTTTTGTGGCATAAAGAAAGATAATGGCAACCATTGCTTATCTAGTGGAATTAAAACTTGGCACAAATAAATACACACTTTGTTGGGGGGGGGCAAATTCCTCGTTGTTAATTAGCTAATTGTTAAAATGTGAAATTAAATTTTAATAAAATAATTGAAAAGCCAACAAGAAAAGTACTCAACATTACCAAAATTTCTTTTGCAAATGGAAGGAATCAGAAATTTGATTTTAAAAAATAATAGACTATTCATAAAGACCGACAATTAGTTGTAAAAGAGAATACAAAGTGGCAAGAAGTTCTTGTTAGAATATTTGACATTAAATCCTGGCGAAATTGAATGTGACTTTTTGAGGTCACAGAGAGGGAAATACTGTTGCAAATAAATGCAATATTCTGGAACTAATGCATTAGCTTGCAAAGTACGTTCGAGCTGTCCGAGAACATAGTGGGGAAAAAGGGTAAAAAACTTGTCATCTAAAATTCTAACTGAGCTCATAGCAATTTTAGGAGATACAATTCACGAAAAATCATCTTTCTTCAATAACAAGAAACCAAATATTGTTCCATTGTATTTGATTGCTCTTCACTCACACCCACAGCCGCTGTAGACATTATGTCCAACGTAAAACCCCTGGCGATAAGGCGAGAAAAGGCAATCATGACCATGGTAGAGCGATACCGTAGGTTGGAGCATGACGAACCCTGCTTTCAACTACAAGACCGATGGGTAAAGAGGACCCGACTGAGAAGACCATCCTTCATGGATACGGTCTACGAACTAGAAGACTCAGTCCCCATACCCAAGCACAGGGAACGAATGCGACTAGTCCCTGCTCGAGGACCACATGAAATCTTTGACTTGCCTGAACTACGTTTGACACTGGCAAATACAGTGGTGACGAAAGCCAGTCCCGTCGAGCTCCAGCGAGACGAGACTCTAAAAGCAATCGAGGCTTTTGGCGACAGCGTGGTAAAAGTCTTCACGGACGGCTCACGTTTCAAGGATGGCAGAAGTGGATACGGAGTACTAATTCAATACCCTCAACCTGGACCTGACAGTATCGAACTGTCAGGACCGTGCGGAGTCACATACAGTAGTCACGACGCCGAACTGGAGGCGATCTGCAAGGGTTTGAAGGAAGTGCGCCGACGTCTAGCAAGAAGAAAGGTTTTCCCGACCGTCATAGTCTTCACCGACTCACGGTTTTCGCTCGAGACTGTGGGTCGATCCTCTCTGGAGACGAAAACGGTCAGTGTCCTTTTGGAAACAGTAGGTGAAATCCTAGCACGAGGCGGAAAAGTAGTCCTTCAGTACATTACTGGGCACAGTGGCGAGCCCCATTCAAACAGGGTCGATAAGTTGGCGAGAGAAGGTTCAGCTCAGCCCCAACCCGATCGCCCGATGACCCAGCTGGGGGTCAGATCATGGCTTAAGGACCATTTCCGAGAGAAATGGCTCTAGGGCTGGGCGTCTGGAAGCACGGCCAGAAAAGTACTCCAGTACATGCCGCGACCGAGCAAAAGCGACTCCTGGTGGAAAATTGGACGTAGCAATCAGACGCTTATAACTAGAATGAGAACTGAACATATTGTCCCATATGAAGCTACTTGTACAAGTTTAACACTAGAAGGGAACTGGCCTGTCGGCTGTGCGGCCACCCGGAGGAGACGGTGACCCACGTACTCGAAGAGTGCCCCGAGCTGTGCGGGGATTTGGAAGAAGTAACGGTACCTGCAGAGGATTACCTCTACGGTGATGCCCGCTTGATGAGGCTCGCTTGCGATCAAATGAACCGGGTCCTAAGAGCCTAACGGCTCGAACCAAAAGAGAATGAACATTCACGATAGTTCTTCATATATTTGACATAAGGATCAAACAAGTCCAGTTGTGTGATAAGTAAAGATTGAAAATCAAAAAGTAGACGCTGTAGAATCTTTCAAAGATTTCATTCAAGCAAAAGTGAATCTTCTTACGACATTTCTGAAATTATTTTCAATAAAAGATTATCTTAAAATAATGGACTGCACAGGCGTTGGGCCTGTGTTAATGCTTCTTAAGGGAATCTATATATATAATTCTCTTCGTGGTCAGACCCTGCGAGACAAGCTGCAAGTATGTTCAACAGACACTTATTTTAGAAAGCAGCGCACCAAATTACTTCATCAATGCATCAAAAGGTGTGCAAATTAAATATGCGCTGTAAAAAAAATATTATATGACGTCATTGTTTTCGCGGATATTTTAATTTTTTTAAAAGGGAACAATGTAAAAAGTTATAAAATACTTTGTGTACATTTCATAAAATTTAATATTTCGTATTGATCAAACAAGGACAAGTTAGTTGGGATTTGGAAAAAGGTGGGCGCCGTAGGCGCCCTAAAAAATGGCATTTTTTCAAAATAAATAGATTTCAGATGAACACTTCCGTCATTTTTTACGGGTGATACGCCGCGGCTCTCTCCAGAGTTCCTTCTTTTCATTCACTCACAGTCGTTTGCCCAAACTCACCCCATTTTGACAACCGTGTCTTTCAGGAAGTCTTCACCCGTCACTAAATCATTAGCGGCGTATGCTACGCCGCGGGTCAGCTAGTGAAGTTATACAAGAGTTCAACAAAGGCGCAAAAACATAAAATCTCATGTCAAACTCGTTCAAACAGTTAAACCTAATTTGTTAACATGATACTCGAACTGAAACGAATTCTCCAACTATTTTAGTACACTTGATCATTGTTACGCATTATTTGCCAAGTCCATACACTGTTGGAAATAACTTATTGCTTCTACAAGCAAGGCATTCAGACTTCAGGATACAAAATAGCGAATGTACCATGGAGCCATTTTGAGGTTACTTTGTAAGCTATAGAACTTAAAGATGCAGACAAAAAGCTTTGAAAGTTTGTCTTCAAATTAGAGTATTCAAAATATCCCACATGGCATAGTCAGGCAAGGAATATTTTAAGGCCTTGCATAGGAAAAAAAAATTTATGAATTCAAGACTAGGTGGTTTATTTAAGTTTATAAAGATATTAAGGCTCGAAGTTACCCTGCCTAAAATAATATAATTAATTCCCACATTGCTTACAACCGTCTTAAGTAATGCATGGTCTTAAAAAGGCGTCTCCAAAATTATTTTAATGACAAATTAATGGCGATAAATTACGAATACACCAAAATTATCTAAGCTATTGCTATTTTGGCTGTTGAGCATGCCATGGCTGAGAATATTTATACATGAAAGATTGAGCCATGAGTAAAAACATAAAACTGTAATTTTATTAAAGAAATTAAGCCTTTCTTTTTAACATAAAAAGATATTGTGTTCTTATTATTGCTTTATAATTTAAAAAAATTACTTTATAGCGTTAACATATTTTTTTCGGGGGGAGGGGGCAAATTAGGTTTCTGCCTCGGGCGGCATATACCCACGATACGCCGTTGCATTGTTAATTTTCTTTGGTTAGAATTTTCTCTATAAATTATCTTCAAAATTTTATTCCGAGTATTTGATTCGAATCAAGGGATATTAAATCGGTTTTATGGCTCCAGAATCAATTTCTGATCATTAGTCATTAATTATTGAAATTTTGATTCAAAACTGCTTTACAGCTCAACTGGAAGTGGTTTTTGTTTACGATTTACATGTTTGCGGTTTTGTATAAATTTAAATTAAAAAGCAAATAGACGTTGATTCAACCATGAGTGCTGCCAAAAAAAAAGATCGAAGACGAATGTCATGTTTTTAATGAAGAATGGATTGCTGAATTCCTGCTTAACGAGCGTTGGGAAAAAAGCAGTCTGCTTGCTGTGCCATGAGTGCGTGAGCCTCTTTAAGGAGTGCAACTTAAAAAGACACCACCAAACAAAACGTTTAGATTTCGGGCACAATTTAACGAACGAAGAGAGAAAAGGGAATTGCAAGGAGTTGGTTAATAATTTTAAAAAGCAGCAAACGTTTTTAACCAAAAGTCTTTTATACTATACTACAACCGAAGCCTGTTTGGTGCTGTCCCATAAGATTGTAAAAGGGAAAAAGTCTTTCTCTGACAGCGAGTTCATTACGAAATGCTTTGTCAGATGCAGCAAGAATTATGTTCCAGAACTGAAAACAAAATTTATCAAGGAGAACTGAATTTAGGGGTATTGAAAAAATAAGTGACAATTTGATGCACCAACTTTGAGATGCAAGCAAGGCCATTTTTTGTACTCTCTTGCGTTGAACGAAAGTACCGATGTACAGGACACAGCACCATTGTTGATAGTTATTCGGGGAATAAACACTCGTTTTGAGCTTATCGAAGAACTACTTAGTGTTGAGCCACTCAAAGATTCAACTACAGGCCAGGATTTATTCATTGCTGTTGAGAACTGTGTTGAAAGAACTGGGTTGGTGTGGAACAAGATAGCAAGAGTAACAACTGATGGAGCACGTGCTTTGACTGGAAAAAGCGTAGGTCCGGTGAAGTTGATAAAAAATAAAATTAAAGAAGAACATCCTGACCATACACTCTTACCTCATCAGGTTAATCTGTGTAAAGCTGTATTTAATATCAAGCAACATGTTATTGACCCAGTTGTCAGTGTGATAAACATTATCAAAGCTGGGACACTTAACCACGGGCTATTCTAGGCACTGCTTGAAGCTTTGGAAACTGAATATTATGATATTATCTACCACAACAGTGTCCGCTGGCTGAGCCTGGGCAAGATATTGAGGCGAGTGTGGGATCAAAAGGAAGAAATATTTATGTTCCTGGAGATGAAGAGTTTTGTTTGTGTTTTTATTACTAACATTGTAAATGATGGAAGTCCGACTTCATGTTTGCCATTGACTTTATGGAAAAGTTGAATGAACTGAATGTCAAAATTCAGGGCAATAGCATGTTTGCACATGAAATGTATGTGCATGTTTAATCATTTCAGGTAAAGCTCTCCCCGTTCTCCAGGCAAGCAAGTGAAAACAGGTTTTGCCATTTCCCTTTGCTGAAACAGAAAAACATTTCTGGCGAAATGGCTGACAATTGCAATGGTTGCATTGGCAATGGAATTTGAAATGAAGTTCCAAGATTTCAAGAACCTGGAACCAGTCTGCAATATCCTCAGTTTGCCATTTAGTACAGAAGCTGATTCAGCCCCAACGGATATACATTTAGAGCTATATGATCTTCAAGCAAATTATGACTTGAAAGAAAAGTTGAGGTCAGTTCTTCTGCTAGAATTGTATGGATGTTTGCCAGCGGCAGCATTTCCACACTTAAAAAACTTTGCTGCCAAACTTTGTCACTATTTTGGTCCACATACATCTGTGAGCAAGCTTTTTCTTGCATGAAAATAAACAAGTCTAAGAACAGATCGATGTTGAGTGACTACAATTTGAATGCAGTCATGCGAATTACAACCAGTAAACTGGTAGCACAGTTCAAGAACATTATCAAAAATTATGAAAAGTTACGTACTTCTCATTAATTATATTTGTACTCTAAGGTCAGCTTGTAGGTATATTAGGTTTCTACTTCTTCGTAGCTATTATTGCAGGTAACAATAACTTTTTGTTGTACTAATTATGAATAGTAAAATCTTATTTTCAAATTAGAAACTATTTCAGTTCGTATTTTAAAATGTAATTTGTATATGTAATTGAGTGTGAATATGAAATAAAATGACAAGTACATGATAATCAATATACATAATTCCCGTCGTCTGTATGTATGTATGGAATGTAATGTATTATATGACGTCATTGTTTGATCTTATATTTAATACAAGGTGTGCATCAAAAGGTGTGCAAATTAAAGCTGCGCTGTAAAATAAATATTATATGACGTAATTGTTTTAGCTCATATTTTAATTTTGGAAAAGGGAACAGTGTAAAATGAGGATTTGATGATGGTTAATTATAAAATCAAATTAAACAACCCCGTAAAACAAAGTTTTTGACTGTAAATCCCTTATATATGAGACAGAACTTAAAGTATTGATTTTCTTCCAAAGCGATAACCATTTACAGCCTGAAACTGAGTGAATTCCACCAGGTTAAAACACGAGATGTGGTCACCGATGGCTGGCGTGAAGTCAAGTGACCCGTACAATGTAAACAATTGCGACTGTGACTTATAGTTTTATATAGATAAACTAAAAATGCATTAATTTAATTACGGTACGTTCGATCGATCTGAAATTTTGATACGATGCATTGTTAGGTGCCACGGGTCTGTGTGCCACATTTCAGATTGATGGCTTTACGGGAAGTGGGTTATTTGTTACTTTTGTTTTTAAAATACAAAATACACAAACAAATTGTGCAATTAAAACAATAAATTTATTTTAAACTAAAACGACAATAGACGTTTCGGCTAATGCCTTCATCAGTACAATAACATAAAATAGGTACTTACATATATTTAAATTCTTAAAACATATTATATCATAAAAAAAATTAAAATATTAATGTAAAATAAAAATGAAAGGAAAAACAAAAACAAACAAGGACACAGGATATAGAAAAAGGAAGGAAGTATCTAAAGTTACAGTTAAAACCACAACGGGAAAAAGATTATGCAGTTAGGTAAAATTTTGAATTTGGTTAATTCCATATGGAGCCAATGTACCAAATCGTTTCATAAGTCTATTTTCCATGTAACTCCTATCATGGGTTTGTTTGCATATAAAATACCAGTAACTGCAACATCTGAAATACCGTCATGGTCAACACTGTTAAAATGTTTAGATACAGAACATTGAGCTTGTTTATTTATATTATACAGGTGTTCTCGAAACCGATCTCCAAGACCACGACCTTTCTCACCAACGTAAATTTTATTACACCTCTTGCAAATAATTGCATAAATCACGTTGCGACTTGTGCAAGTGAATTCCGCCCGCCCGACGACGAACGACAAAGAGACATAGACAGAGAGAGACGGCGGTGAAGTTAATATAAGGGATTTAACAAATTTTTTGACTATAAATCCATTATATATATGAGACATAACTAACAGTATTGATTATGTTCAAACGCGAAAAGCATTTGCAGACGGATTGTGTCTTAACTCCCCTTTGCTTTATGACCCGGGGGATGAGAGAGGGGAAAGGTCTGGTCACCAATCGCTGGACTGAGCTCAGCGTGACACTTAAAATGTAAACAAAAGCACGCCGGTACATCGACGACGTGGCGTCAACGCGCGAACTGAACTGTCACGTGAAAAAAAACAATAACAAACTGTGAAGTTGAATTACATACGTTAAATGCATTAATTTAATTACGGTACGCTCGATCGATCTGAAATTTTGACACGATGCATTGTTAGGTGACACGAGTCTATGTGCCAAATTACAGCTCGATGGCATCACGGAAAGTGGGTCATTTTTAACTTTTGTTTTTTTCGCCCGCCCGACGACGAACGACAGACAGACACAGACGGCGGTGAAGTTAATATATGGGATTTAATTAAACAACCCCGTAAAAACAAAGGTTTTGACTATAAATTCCTTAAATATGAGACAGAACTTAAAGTATTGATTATGTTCCAACGTGACAAACATTTACAGCCTTAAACTGAGTCAATTTCACATGGTTAAAACACGAGATGTGTTCACCGCTGGATGGCGTGAAGTCAAGTGACCCGTAAAATGTAAACATTAGCGACTGCTACATATAGTTTTATATAGATAAACTAAAAATGCATTAATTTTATTACCGTACGTTCGATCGATCTGAAATTTTGATACGATGCATTGTTAAGTGACAAAAGTCTATATGCCGAATTTCAGCCTGATGGCATCATGGGAAGTGGGTCATTTTTTACTTTTGTTTTTCCGCCCGACGTACGAAGAGATCACGACAAAGATGACGACAAGATTTCGAAGTTAATATAAGGGATTTAAATAAAAACAACCCCGTAAAAACAAAGTTTTTGACTATAATTCCCTTATATATGAGACAGAACTTATAGTATTGATTATTTTCCAACGCGACAAACATTTACAGCATGAAACGGTACGTTCGATCGATCTGAAATTTTGATACAATGCATTGTTACGTGACACAAGTCTGTGTGCCAAATTTCAGCTCGATGGCATCAAGGAAAGTGGGTCATTTTTTACTTTTGTTTTTCCGCCTGACGTACGAAGAGATGACGACAGACAGACAGATAGAGAGAGAGAGAGAGAGAGAGAGAGAGAGAGAGAGAGAGAGAGAGAGAGAGAGAGAGGAGAGAGAGAGAGAGAGAGAGAGAGAGAGGAGAGAGAGAGAGAGAGAGAGAGAGAGAGAGAGAGAGAGAGAGAGGAGAGAGAGAGAGGGAGAGAGAGAGAGAGAGAGAGAGAGAGAGAGAGAGAGAGGGGGAGAGAGAGAGAGGGAGAGAGAGAGAGAGAGAGAGAGAGAGAGAGAGAGAGGGAGAGAGAGAGAGGGAGAGAGAGAGAGAGAGAGAGAGAGAGAGAGAGAGAGGAGAGAGAGAGAGAGAGAGAGAGAGAGAGAGAGAGAGAGAGTGAGAGAGAGAGAGAGAGAGAGAGAGAGAGAGAGAGAGAGAGAGAGAGAGAGAGAGAGACAAGATTTCGAAGTTAATATAAGGGATTTAACTTGTTTGGCTTTTGAAAAAGGTAGGCGCCGTAGGGGCCCTAAAAGGGTGATTTTTTTTCAAAATAAATAGATTTCAGCGGAAAACTTCCTTCATTTGTGACGGTTAACACACTAGTTGATTCATATTTTTATGCTTTGTAAATTTTAATTGAAGTAGACACAATATACATGCGGCCCTCCTAGAGCAATAAAGTTTACAATGCGGCCCTCCGTATAAAAAGTTTACCCACCCTTGGTTTAAACAATCAGTGGCGTAGCTAGTGTTGGTATCACCTGATACGTTAAAGTTGGTAACCAGACAAAACGACAAGTGACAAAACGACAAGGTGACATAACGACAAGTGACAAAACGACAAGGTGACATAACGACAAGTGACAAAACGACATGGTGACAAAACGAAAAGGTGACAAAAATAGTTCAAAATGGGACAACGAAAAATAAAGGCAATAATTTTGATTGAAGAGTGTTTTTAGTTTTTGGCCGCTGAGCTATTGAGTCTGACACTCTTAGTCTATGTTCAAAGTAACATTGTCACAGGTACTTCATTAGGGGGTTCTACAGTGATCTACGTTGTTTCTATGAGTCCTTTTCGTTTATTAACCTTGTCGTTTTGTCTCCTTGTCGTTTTGTCACTTGTCATTTTGTCATGGAACCGTCAAAGTCATGGTAAAGCCTCCTGCTCCCATTCCCGAGTTCCACTGCGCATTTCTTCTTGTTAAAATAAGTTTTCAGCATAACAATGATAAGAACAGACATTATAATTCATTTATAGCCCGATGATAAATGCATTTAAGAATGGCATAGGAACATCAATACACAACCGTCACTATACATTATTTAAACTGTATGAAAAAACATTATCCTAGAAAACCTTTGTTTTTTTTTAGCTGGCACACATCTCCTTTAGGCTGTTAGTCTTACCTTCTTATTGCGTTGATTGGCCTGACCTTTACGAAGTTTATAACCGAAAGTGATGAGGAAATGTCTTCTGACTGGTATATTTTAGACCAGTGGTTCCCAAAGTGGTCCGTACGGACCCCCAGGGGTCCGTGGGACCTTTCAGGGGGTCCGTGAAAAATAAAAATTGATTTGGGGGTCCCTGAACAACGCCAGGTGGTCCGCGCAAGGCTTAAAAATCAAATAATAAAACTCATTAATTTTGTTATTATTATTGAAATTAAAATAAATAATAATAAATAAAATAGTATGTGAATGCTTCTTCTACTAATTAAATACCATCTTAGGTGCTATCCTTCTTTGATAGAATGTTGTTTTACGTAAAATAAAAGTATTAGAACTACTGTAATTCCCACATCTATAACCAATCAAAATACTTGGTTTGTTGAAAGGTCAAGCTTGATGCAGATGAAATGCCGAATTCCCTATAACTATAAGTAGAAATATACAAGTTTTTAACTCGAATCTACGAAGGTTGCAGGGTTGTGTATTATTCGATGTGTTGGGAAGTTATATTTATCTAAATAGTATCCTATCATCAAATGTTTTCAATAGGGCTTTACTGTAGCATTCCATTGAAAACGTTAATAATTCTTAACAGTGGTCTGTTACAACAGATAAGAGAATGAGTGAGCCCAAGGCTGGATTTAGACTTGATGGGGCCCTAAGCAAATTTAAGGACCTTTTGAAGTCTAGATAATCTATAGCAGTGACAAATATGAAAACAAACTTCCGGGGGCCCCCAAGAAGGCAGGGGCCCTAAGTTATAGCTTGTTAAGCAAATAGGTAATTCCAGAACTGAGTGAGCCGAAGAAACAATGCCGACAATATGGTGTTAATGAATATTTGAAGTATGCCTAAATGTTTGGAAACAGATACGAAACGTGAAACGCTATTTACTGAAATAAAAAAAATATTTGAAGTTAAAGCAATACACATACACTTCAAATATTCCAAAAAAATCTTAGTGAAAGTTTGCATGGATCACTACATTATGTCATTAGAGCAGTTAATAAAATCAAAAGGAATGCCTTGATGAGAGATTATTTGCTCACTATGGTTTGGAAAATGAAGAAGAAGACTATAATGGATTTTTTATTCACACAGAAGTACGCTGGTTATCATCACGTACATATTTAAATAGATCTTATACTCTTTTTGATTCATTGTCCAAATTCCTGGAAAACAAAGACAATTAGCATCACAATTAACTCCCAAAAAAATGACATATCCTTTATTAATGAATTGTTTACCCAACTTTAACAAAACTAATTTGAAACTAAAACTACTACAAGGTAACCAATTAAATTTAATCAAAACTAAAAGCGTTATATATGAGTTTGTTGCAAATCTTTTTCTTTGCAAACAAAACTTAGGAACAAGAGAATGTTCTCAGTTTTCAAATCTTTTGAAATTGCCACATAGTTAAAGATTTGCTTGCTTACTGTCAAAACTTAACGGCTCTTCATGCAGACATTTTGTAGGCATTTACCACTAAAGGATATTTCCGACTGGCAGTTGAGCTCTTTAGCGCATGTACAAACTCAGATCCCAAACACAGATGAATACATACTAATACAGGAGCAGCTTATTGAAATATCCACAAATGAGGAACTTATACCACTGTTTGAACTAGGATACCACAAATTCTGGTTACAAAGTCAGATCCCAATTTTATATCATGCATTAAAGGTTATTGTACATAAGTTTTTTTTGACTGTTTTCCTGTTTTTCTATTTGGTAGAAAAAAGATTCAGTGGCGTTATGAACCTCATCATAAAAAACAACACAACAACAAAAATAAAATAAAAGAAACGACTAGAAATTGGTGCTCGTGAGGATTTGCGGTTCCTACACACAAACATTGACTCAGGCATAAATACACTCATAAAATCTCATCACGTTAATCCAAGTTTTTTTTTCAATTTAATCTTAAACAAAAGTGATAATTTTAATAAATACCGTACTTTTCATCAAAATGTTGCTTTTGTAATTTTTGTACTATGCATTTATAAAGTTTAGTTTTTTTTTACTTGGGGGTCCGTGGGGAAATTTTGAGTATAAAAGGGGTCCGTGGGTCAAAAAAGTTTGGGAACCACTGTTTTAGACAGTAAGCAACTTCCTCGCTTTCTGAATACATGGAGATTGTGTGGCTTTAAATTATCTAAGAATAAAACCAACAACTCACACATTTAACACAACAAACTATCTGCCTTAATACACCAAACAACTGCCTTTGTACACACGTGATGAGAAACACAACACAATATTGCACTTTATTAATGGGTGAAAACGCTGTTAAAAAATAAAATACGAAATACACAAACAAATTGTGTAATGATATAATAAATTTGAGCTTTATTATTAAACCAATACGGCAGTAAACGTTTCGGCTATTGCTTTCATCAGTACAATAAACATAAAGTACGTACTTACATAAGTAATAAAATTATATTTAAATTCTTAAGACATGCTATATAATAAAATTGTTATGTAAAATGAAAAGAAAAGCAAAACAACAAACAATGACACATGATACAGGAACACCAGTGCGTAACCGTAACATCAATACGTAACGAGGCGTAACTGGGTTTTTGACGCCATTGGCTAATTTATTTTTGGCGCCCTTGATAAGTTGACAAGTTTCAGCCTTACGACTTTTTCAATTGAAAATAATTGAATTTCTCTTATTAAATCCTTTATATTAACTCGTGGCGTCTGCTTGCTTGATTGCTTGATGCCTTGCTTGCCAAAAGAACTTTTGATCGATTTTTAACCCACTTTCTCGTATGCTAGCGAGCGGAAATTTTGCTGCCGTAATTAGATTAATGCAATTTTAGTTTATCTCTATATAGCAGCTTTATCCGTCTGCTATTGGCGAGTGATGAGAAGTTTCAACATTGAAGAAACTGTAAAGGTGATCGAAGAACTATGCAATCAGGCAAGCAGTCAAGTTTTATTTAAAGGCTGCTTTTAAAATGGGACTTCTTCAAAACAACGATCGGAGTCCACGAGGGCTGCATTCTCTCACCTGTCCTGTTCAATATCTTCCTTGAAAAAAATCATGCAAAAAACTCACAACACATCCATCTTTATAGGCGGAAGACCCTTATGCAACTTACGATTTGCTGATGACATAGGTCTTTTAACTATTTTTAAAATAATTTTAGAAAGCAGCGCGACAAATTACTGAACCAAAAAATAACTATTTGAGTCAATCAGCACTGCTTACAATAGAAAATTTTTAAAAAGCAGAGTGATGTCCCTTAGCGTTAGGCATCAGCGATAAATGGGCATAAATATATAATATACTACTTTATGCCGCGGCGCCTGCGGCGCCCCCCTTTTTTAAGGGCGCTTAAGACGCCCACCTTTTTCAAAAGCCAAACTAACTTGTCCTTGTATGATAAATACGTAATATTAAAATTTCTTAAATGTACACAACGTATTTTATTTTTATTTTTTTAAATTATTTTATTTTTTATGTCAAAAGCCCAAGTAACATCCTTGTATGATAAATACGAAATATTCCTGAAATGTACACAAAGTATGTATATAATATAGGTTGTACTGCTGCGCGCCCACTTTTATTTAGAGTGCCTACGGCGCCCACTTTTTTCAAAAGCCCAAGTAACTTATCCTTGTATGATAAATACGAAATATTCCTGAAAATTAAACAAAGTATTTATATAATATTTTTTACAGTGCTAATCACCACACGATTTTTTAACTAATTTTTGAAAGCAGCGCACCAAATTAATGCACCAAAAAATAACTATTTGAGTCAATCAGCACTGCTTACAACACAACATTTTAAAAAAGCAGAGTGATGTCCCTCAGCGTTAGGTATCAGCGATAATTGAGCGTAAATATATAATAGATATATGATGATTCTTTTAGTTACGTCTCGTATATAAAGGATTTATAGTCAAAAAATTGTTTTTTTTAAGGTTTTTTAATTATTTATTACAATAATTACGTCGTCTGACAGTGACAGGCATACAACATGAATATAAAAATGCAAAAGACAGGAACAATACTAATTTACAGTTTATTATTTATTACGGCTGCGGAAATTAACGGTTAAAAAATTTGAACTATTACTCTATTTGTTAACGATTAATCGACCCATCACTTACAAATTATTGGAAGTCAAACAGTAAAAAAAAATTATAAAAAGTAGTGGCCGATAAATAATAAATTTCCTGACGATTACACGAACATTTTGGTTTTAAACTATTGACTGACGGGAATGTTCAAAATGTTGATAAAGTTTGCTTACCATGGTTCTAACACTTCGCCTGCTTATCAAACCAAATGAAAAGCGTATTAAGCTGATGGCAGTAATGGAGTCTAAATCAGAGACAGAAAATGACGACAGTTCTTCTGATGAATTACTGCGTTACAAAATGGAGATGAATGTTGCTGCATCCATTAATCCTCTACAATGGTGGAAACTTAATGAACACCGATATCCGGATCCGATGATATTATTTATTGCCAAGAGCGTTTTGTGCATACCAGTTACCTCAGTTCTGTGTGAATGATTGTTCAGCTCGGCTGGTTATATTGTCAATTAGACCCACTCATCACGTGAACCAAATAATGTCAACGCACTTGTCTTTTTGCGCAGTTGGTTAAAAGATGACATATAAAGCAGACATTACAGTGTTATTTAGATTTTCAACAAGAACGTTTAATAATTGTTACTTATGACATCACACATTTTAATTTTTGGCTTTAATCGAAATAACGATTAATTAATCGATATTTTTTTAAAATTAAATTTAAATTAATCGTTAACAGCCCTATTTTTTTTACTAAATACTACCAAATAAATTAGTGGATAAAACTGGATATTTTTGCGTTAATATAGACAACAATGGGGATGTCCATAAATGACATCATGCACCTAGGGGGAGGGGGTTCCACACATTTGGGACGATGTGTGACGAGGGGGAGGGGGATGTTCGAGAAATGTGACGTCATATCAAAACTCACATCTTTAAATAAAAGTTCCTGTTAAATATTTGATTTCCTTACAATTTACTTTATGACGTTTTACATGGCGTCACGCCTGTTACGATATTAGAGTGTAACTTTACACTAAATACGTACTTAAATGACAAATATTTATTTGAAAATGCTCTTTTTTAAATAGAATATACAGCTTTGATGGGGGGGCGGCGCGCAAGGCTTTGTGACGTCATATTGGTCTAACTTTTTGTGACGATGCGTGACGAGGGGGGGGGGATCGACCGAAATCGCGTGACGTCATGTATGGAAGGCCCCAATAATTGAAGCATAATGTATTAAAAATAAAAACAATAGTGTCAATGTGTCATACTCACTATCTCATACATAACGATAGAAACGCACAATTAAAATTTAATTTAAGCAACTCTCCACTGATTTACTCCTTTGTCCTATATCAAAGCCTCAAAGCTTAACTTTTCTTGCTTTAATGTTTGCAAAATTAGTGAGTATTTCATCGAAGTTTATTTGACTGGTAAGTACACGTTCGGTGGAAAGATGAGTTAGAGGTGATGTGCGTTGTTTACCTGACGTCAATCTCAAGTAATTTTTGATAATTTTTTAGTTTGCTGAAACTCCTTTCAGCAGTGGCTACAGTGGTTGGCATTTTAAGAAATGTTTCAGAGCTCGTTCGATATTCGGGTGCGATTCTTGCATTGCCAGGTAGCAAGAACATAATTTAGAAGGATCTAAATGAAACATGTCATCGGGTTTTTTGTTTTTTGCAATAGTTCAATCATTGCTGCTATATTTTTCAGAGAAAAAAATCTCTCTTTTAACTGCATTAGTATTGAATCAATGACTGCAAAAAAAATAATAATTATAAAAAAAATTTTTTAATTAATCCAAGTTAGGTCCTTCATCTTCAGCATACTCTCCTGGAATTCGTTTTCATTTTTCTTTCCTTTTTAGAACTGGCTCGATTTTCATTTTTATACACGTTTCTTCAATTTTGGCAAAAATGTTATAGATTTCGTTATTTCTTAGATCTTCAAAGTCATTTAAAAGTCCTTTTATTGACAACGATGCTCGATAAATATCCTGTTGTTTTGTGTTTTAGTTGTTTGTTTGTCTTTTTGTTTTTTGTTTATTTTTTTGTTTACTTTTGTAGTGCTAAATTTTCTTTGTTTATTTTTTTTTCCAATATCAAATTCCAGGTAGTTATAAACGCAATGGACTTGTAACTATTGATTTGACGGTGCAATGATTTAGCAACATATAATGCTACACCCTCGTCACACATCGTCACAAATGTATGACTCCCCTCACCCCCCTCCTCCGTGCGTGACGTCATTTATGGACGGCCCCTGAAAAGGGCGGCCTATTGGAGACCGCACCGGGCGGCAAAAGTTCTAGCTACACCCCTGATCTGAATCCACTTATTATTTTGTCATTACTAGTGTTTTTTAAACTAAATATCCGCTCCTCGCACCTCACGTCATCTTTTAGAAAGTGCTTGCATTTATTTTAAGCTAGTGTTAAAAGCTAGTGCTTTTTTTTCTCTGTGTTCTTTAATTCCCATTAAAGTTTACCACTTAATATAATATGAATATTTAAATACAACTTTAAGACTGACCCACTTTTATCCCAGAGTTCCCGTTTCATGTATGCATTAATTTATGAAAAAAAAATATAACTATAACAAAACTATCATGTCACTTCATCATCCTTTTATTTTACTCGAAAATATCTGCAACCCAAATAAAGAACAATAAGGAGTTATCAGTGGACAATCCTGCCTGCTCTTCTACGTCACTTAATATAAGGTTATATATCAAACTTTAAATGCTTTTAAGCTTTATTAGACAATGAGATGTTATTAGACCATTGATGCTTCCACATTGTCATATTTAAGCTCTTGTGACCTTTCGCAGATTTTGAGATCCTTTTGCTAGACGACTCGAAGAGATTAATATCTGGCACGGAAATAGAAAAAAAAATCGTCTGTAACTAAACACGTCTAGCTAATCAAGTCTAGATGACGTTATTTTTGTCTAAATTTATTTTAATTAAAGTCCGACATATTTCGAGTAAACAAATAACTCATCGTGTTACTGATATGTACAATGAAAGGGTGTAGTTTTCTTTCGTTATCTCAACACCCAATCTTACAACTATTACCAATGTATATGTAATATGACTGATTACTTCTTCAACAGCAGTCATGTGTTCTTAAGAGATAAATTTTCACCGTGTAAATGACATGACAAGCAAACTTGATGATGTTGGCAACATTTGCTCATACCTTCCAGTATAAAATTCAACTTCACCCTTGAACATTAATTATATATTTAAGATGAAGGGTTCATCTTTTAAAATACTTCTGTATTTAGGGCAAGATTTTAACTTTTTTGAAGCTTAAGAATTGCGGGCTCAAATGAACATATAATTAGGCAAATGCATATGTTATTCTCTGCTCGGTTTCATCATATACATCAGAGACGGCAGATCATGGTGTCAATCCTCTCAGATTTCCCCTAGAACCTCCTCAGATTCTGTATGATTTGGCGACACCCTCTGTTATGACACCCTTTTCATGTGACCCTTACCTAGAGGCTCCTTGATGGTGTGTTTCATTTGCATCGGTGTGAAATCCAATTCACTGCATGTGTGTCGAGATTAAAAGTTGTATTTAGGACCCCTTTAGACGGGGCACTAATTTGAGGTGACTCCCGTAAACTCAAATGTTACTACTGCTTATGCCACAACGCATGAAAAGCCCCACCGGCTATCAACATTTCCCCGGAGGAGTTGCCACAATTTTAGTTTATGAATCATAATGGAGGTGTTGTATTTTTCAGGTATTATTATATCTCCTTTTACCTTTGCCCAACGTAACAAACATGGGTTTTCTACCCAAAAACATTATATTAATGTCGATTCATCATGCATGAAACTTGATTAGAAGCAGCCAAATAACCCCTCAGTTCGTGAGGTTATTGAATCAAATAACAATCAAGCCTCACCTTTTTATTTTGCTTTTTCCAGAAATGGTTTCGTACAGTAAAAATAAATTAAGTTTTTAAATTCATTCTATAACGTTTATTATTTTTTGATCCTTTATATTAACTCGTGGTGTCTGGTTGCTTGGTTGAACCCTTGATTGCTTGTCGGTCGCCAAAACATTGGATCGATTTTTAACCCACTTAATCGTGAGCTAGCGAGCTGAAATTTAGCAGGCAGTTTGGTGGCGATGATAAAAACTATGTATCAAAATTTCAGATCGATCACATGTACCTTAATTGAATTATTGATTTTTTAGATTATTTTATTTATTCCTATGTATCGTGTTATTTTTTTAGATAGAGTGTAAGGGTGCGCATTATATTGAGCAACCTTTCTGTCGCCGCAATTAGGTGCGTATTTTATTGACAACACTTTTTATAAACATATTCCTGATCGGTGCGCATTATATTAAACATGTTTTACGACACAACTACACATTTGTATTTTTGGATGGTCTTGCGCTGCGTATTATGATGAACATTCTTTTAGTTACTTCTCGTACATAAAGGATTTATAGTCCAAAACTTGTTTTTTACGGGGTTTTTTATTGAACCCTTGATTCTAAAACTAAATTTAGTGGTTTTTACTGTAACTTTGGATACTTCCCCCTTTTTCCTATATCCTGTGTCCATGTTTGTTTTTGTTTTTCCTTTCTTTTTATTTAACATAAATATTTTAAAATACAATATGTTTTAAGAATGTTATTATTACTTATGTAAGTATTGTAAGAATGTATTTTATGTTGTTCTGATGAAGGCATTAGCCGAAACGTTTACGGTCGTATCAGTCTAAAAATAAAGCTCAAATTTATTGTTTTCATTGCACAATTTTGTGTATTTTGTATTTTACATATCAATAGCAGATTTGAAATTATTAGCTAATAAGTAGTTCTTTATCCTTATTCTAGTCCAACTTAATTAATGTTACGATTACAAAAGTTAAATCAAAGATCTACCTAAACATTAATGCTAAAATAGCTATGCTGATGGTGAAGCTACCTTAAAAAAAATTAATGCCACTCTGAAATTACATCCTGGAAGTAGTGACGTCAATACATGAAGTTCCATTTGCTAAAGTTACCTAATAAAATATGCAATTATCTTTAAAAGAATTACAATTATTGCTTCCCTTTTTCGTCTTTTATAACCCTACAGCCAACTTTTCCCCTCTCTTGAACAATTAAAATATTTTAATAATGCTTATTACACAACAGATTTTTAAAAATATTTAAAATGCTCCTTAAGTTAAGCAAAAATAAAATATTATGCATTAAAATTTGTTGTTGCTATTTTTGTTTAGACGAATACCTGCTGGTGTGGTATAGATTTCTGTCATTGGTACTTTTGCTGAACAGAATCCAGGAAAATTTGTTTGATCCGCCTACTTTCTTTTTGATTGGTGTCTGTTTTTTCTTCTTATTTTAGGTATACCGATGATTTTTCTAACTATCGCTATAGAAGGTGCTGATATTTATTTAACTTATATAGAATCTACATCAAAACTAGTAAGCAAACACTGGATGACGCACTCTAAAATACCCAATGGAATCGAATGGACAATATGCACTCGTTGGGGCGAGGGTCTAAAGATACATTTGTTCTTATTTTTATTTTTAAGAATGTATTTGTATGGTAAAATATTATGAGAATAATTAAAACAGATATATTTTAATAATGGGACGAAAACAAAATCATCTTTAAAAATTCAACGTAGCCTACCTTGGGGTGTTCTTTCTCCAAGATCTAT
The DNA here is from genome assembly GCA_944989445.1 of Ampullaceana balthica. NCBI lineage: Eukaryota > Metazoa > Mollusca > Gastropoda > Lymnaeidae > Ampullaceana > Ampullaceana balthica. The sequence goes on along the minus strand of CALYLW010000288.1, from coordinate 238,033 downwards.
AAGAAATTGTCACAATTGTCTTAATTAAATTTGACACTTCCTCGATTCTATGTTAATTTGTAATACAGTTTACAAAAATAAACATAATTTTGTTACAGAGTGTAAACCAAAAGTGCTCGACGGCAAATTACAAAACGCTATTAGTCTCAACAAACATGATTTCAAGTCCTATTTATACACATTTTGAAGTGATCCTAATTCTGTTCTAGACAGATTAAGAAATCTTAAGAAAAGGTCAGTTGTCTAATTTTATTTCGAGAACAATTTTTCAGTCGATAGCGAAAAGCATCAAGTTTTATGGTTTAACTAAAAATTGGGGAAAACAAAATTAACTTTTCTATATGAATCATTTAAATTTTAAATCATACTTGTTACAGCTATCGCTAAAATTAAAAGAATTGCCACATAGACGACGTCCATTTCAGGCACAATTTTAGTAATCAGGAAGGAAATAGTTCTTTAAAAATATTAAATCCCCAGATAGAATGCATACGTTTTCTATTATGTACAAGTTTTTCATTATCCAAATGAACAATAATGTTTACTTCTATTCCTATTAAAAAAAATTATGATAGAGAAACCCCGTTATCTGTCTGTTTTTTTAAATAGTATTTTTGTATTTATTATTATTTATTAATGTATTAAATAAGATCTTCTAGTCAGTTTGAGAATGATGGTGGTTAAAAATGAAAAGGTACTCATTAAAAAGAGGTAAAAACTGAGAAAGAATCTCAACAAAAAAAATCTTTACTTTTCAGGAATATTGTATGTGATTATTTTTCTACAGTATGCAGATCAAAACGTGTAAAAGTAGTCAATCGTCAACCAGAAGATAAAGTTAACTATAGCCACGAAACATTCTGCTTAGGTAGTTTGTCCTTGCAACACGGAACTAGCAATAAATGGAACAATGTGGTCACGCTTGAGCAGTGTTCACACTGGACACAGGTGCACAAGTTAACATTCTGTCTTACAGATTTTGTCAACATAGAATGGTAAGCATTCAGAAATCAACAGCTAGGCTTACGACATACAGTGGTGAAACCTTGCCTGTTCTAAGCAAAGCATTAACCAAATGTTCAGTAAAAGATAAGGCAGAGATGCTAACATTTTAGATAGTCAAGACACACTCAAAGCCGATCCTTGGTCTGCAAGGTTGTCAGCAGATGAATCTTATTAAAATTGTGGGCGTAATATGCAACAAGTATCAGAGGTCCATGCAAAAGAAAACTAAAGCTACGTGTCAAGCAGCTACGAAACGCTCCGTATGCAGACGTCCGTCACCTGCACAGCTGTTTACGGGGAGACGACTCAGGGCGAATCTACCTGCTACGGACGCTTACCTGAAGATAAAAACTTCTGACCCAAAAGAAACAACGAAAATGTGGGTCATAAGAAAAAAAGAGCGGGAAAAGTATTACAACAAATCAGCCAGAATCTACAGACGCACACACTTGCAGCCTGGAAGCAAAGTGTATATCCAGAAAGAACCTACAGGCTCGTGGCAGCCAGCAGTCGTCGTGTCAGCAGCAACCACGCCAGTCATACATCGTTAAGACTAACGATGGTATGACATCCCGACGAAACAACATGTTGAGACGGCCATTTAGTGGAAGGAGAGGTGTTACATATATTTTTGAGTTGGACACACCTGAATCAGACCAATAAGTACACACTCCCAGCATCGGTACAAATGTGTAATTACCAAGTGTCTCAACTCATCAAACTAAGTGTCAACAGCGACGGCAACAAGATACGTGGAGGCACGTGAAGCTACCAGCACAATGCCCAGATAAGGGGGTCCATAAAGTACGTCACGCTCCAGAGGGGGGGTGTAAAAAAGTGTGACAGGGGGATGCGGGGGGTCCGGCCATGTGTGACGTCACGCTGTTTCATATTAAATTTTGATTATTTTGTTATTAAAAAAAACATTTTTTTCGAAAGTCTTGTCTTGTCTTATCTATACAGACGCTCCTTCTATGCAGAAGATAGTTGCGTCCACAGACCATGACAGATGATCTGTTTGGCAAGTGATGCAGCGCTCACAGGCCACGGCTTTGTGGGTTCCACGCATTACCCAGCCGCCTAAATACATGTAGTGTTAGGTACCCATTCGGAGCGGGGTGACTCAGGGACGCCCTAGGCCCCGGGAACAAACCCTTGCCTTCACACGGATTCGAACCCGTGACCATCGGTACGACAGTCCAGTGCGCTGCCACTCAACCACCGCGTCGAAGTGTGAGGTACTTCAGGGGGGTGGGGTCCGAGGTGTGTGACAGTTTGTGACAGGGGGAGGGGGGAGTTAAAAATGGTCAAAATAGCGTGACGTACTTTAGGGACGGCCCCTAAAGAGACTTAAATGTACAAAGTGATTTGAAGTGACATTTGAAGAGACGTTCAGTGTTAGAATTTAATAACTGAAATGTTTGATGTTTTACTTGCATTGTTTGCTTATTAAAAATCTGAAATTAGAAGGCTCAGGCCCCGGAAAATAGAAATCTCCACGTCCCAGGAAAATTGAAATTTCCACTTCCAAGGCCTTGGCAAAGAAAAATCTCCACTTCTGAGGCCCCAAAAAGAGATATATCCACTTCCCAGGCCCCAGAAAAATAGAAGTCTGGACTTCCCAGGCCCAGGAAAAAAAAAGAAATATCCACACTACGTTTCATAGTTTGAACGTTTGTTCCTGTTAGGGTCGGATTTAGTAGCAAAGGATGTCAGGCTATCGGCTTGAATGTGAGAGGCAATTGTTTAAAATAAAACAACCCCGTAAAAACAAAGTTTTTGACTATAAATCCCTTATCAATGAGACATAACTAAAAGTATTGATTATGTGCAAACGCGACAAACATTTACAGACCGAAACCGAAATTATCTCCCCTGGCTTTAAAACTGGGGGGAGGGGTGTGGACATGGACGGGTGGCGTCAACTCAACTCCAGGTGGTTTACCTGGTTAAAAGACGAGATGTGTACACCGGTGGCTGGCGTGAAGTCAAGTGACCCGTAAAATGTAAACGATAGTGACCGCTACATATAGTTTATATAGATAAACTAAAAGTGCATTAATTTAATTACGGTACGTTCGATCGATCTGAAATTTTGTTACGATGCATTGTTAGGTGACACGGGTCCGTGTGCTAAATTTCAGCTCGATGGCTTCACGGGAAGTGGGTCATTTTTTACTTTTGTTATCCGCGGTGCCCGCCCAAGACAGAGACGGCGGTGAAGTTAATATAAGGGATTTAATAAAACAAACCCGTAAAAACAAAGTTTTTGACTATAAATCCCTTATATATGAGACATAACTAACAGTATTGATTATTTCCAAACGCGATAAACATTTACAGACTGAATCTGTCTTTAACTCAACTTTGCTTCATAACCCATGTGGGGGGTGGGGGAGAGGGGAACAGTCTGGTCACCGATCGCTTGACCGAGCTCAGCGTGACACGTAAAATTTAAACAAAAGCACGCCGGTACTTCGATGGGTCGCGTCAACGCGTGACTGAATAATCCCGTGAAAAAAAACAATAACAAACAGTGAGTTTGAATTACATACGTTATATAAGGATAAACTAAAAAGGCATAAATTTAATTACGGTACGTTCGATCGATCTGAAATTTTGATACGATGCATTGTTAGGTGAGACGGGTCCGTGTACCAAATTTCAGCTCGATCGGATCACGGGAAGTGGGTCATTTTTGACTTTTGTTTTTCCGCCCGCCCAAGAGAGAGATGACAACAGAACGACAGAGACGGCGGTGAAGTTAATATAAGGGATTTAAAAACGGTGCTCTGACAACTATCGCCCTCCGAACTCTCCGTAACTTATCTCAAGATTTTAAAAGTTGCAATAGTTTAGGAGTAACCGGTCCACGGGGAGGGCTGACAACCACCCTGAGGGGTACACGCAAACATGCATTAGTCATGCGAAACAGAGTGGTGAAAATTTAGTGGCCAACTCTAGAGTCTGGTCATTCCAATGAGAATGTAACATTGTCCAAACAAACTGTAATAATTTTACAGGCTAGATCAGAACTGGAAGCCTAGACACTAAAACAATAGAACACATTTTAAATTCGTGTCCTGAACTAGAACGAGAGTAAGCTAGGGTAGCTATAAGAATTCTCTACGCTCAATGTTTCATGGCTCTTCTCAGCAGATGGCTTTGGTTACCAAGGTAGTGGCCAAGCCTAACATATGTACCTTAGTTAATGGACCGAGGATGTTTCAATTGTGATCAGATTCTTCCAGTCACACACATTCTTCAAAAGCTTGCGTAACTTTGTTTTAAAACACTTCTAATGAACTGTAACAAAGTTACACAACTTCTCAATTATGGTTTGATTGAGAAAAAGAGTGTCTTATGTCTTATCCATACATAAGCTCCTTCTATACAGAAGATTAATGCGTCCACAGACCATGCTGGTCTTTTGGCAAGTGATGCAGCATTCACAGGCCACGGCTATAAGGGTTCCACGCATTACCCAGCCGCCTTCATTTTCCTAACAAGTGTTAGGTACCCATTCGGAGCTGGGTGGACTCAGGGACGCCCTATTCCCCGGGAACAAATCCTTGCCTTCACATGGATTCAAACCCGTGACCATCGGTACGCCATCCGAGCGCGCTTGCCACTTGATTATCTAAATTTATGTAAATAACTTAATTAATTAGGCAAAAATTGTATTATAAACATTCTGAAATCTTTTTTTTTAATTTCTGAAAAGATTAAATGAAGGCAATAGAAATTACATACCATTGTATGAACTTTAAAATAATTAAATGGGGTTGTGCTCTTACTTGTTAACAATATTTTAGGAGTCAGCCAGTATGTTGTTTATTTAGGTTTTTGTTTGTTTTTTTTTGTTATGAATTATGTCACCAATCAGCACATATTTAAAAGATTTTACTACTTTAATGCACAAACCAAGTCACTCAACAGGCAATAACAATTTCTCATTTTAGAACCAAATCCTTTTAATGAAACATTCATAACATGACACATAAGTAAAAATTTAATTATATTTACATTTCTCATATGGAAAATGTGATTTTATCTTTTCATCCATAGTTATTCTTTCAGCTATTGATAAGTAATAAATTTTTAAAAACTCCAACTAACCTATTGGATATTTTTAAGTTGATTTTAATTATATTTTAATGTTTGTTAAAAGTAATAAACTTTATCAAGATTAATTTGATTATAATTATGAAGTATATAAATATACTGTAAATAAAGTAGTTAATTAGTCCTTTAAATTCTCAGCCCAACACTACTGGAATGATGACACTAAACAAATCTACAGTGAATTAATCAAAGGCAAAGTAGTGATAGTGGAAATTAACATCTGTAACAAAGTTAAACATCTGTAACAAAGTTATGATGAGTCTCAAGGTAATATTATCGTGAGTGGATAAAAACATTTGCTATCTTTGTCAAATTTAGGTTAAAGAAAACAAAAGCCTGAAAGAGAGGAAATACAGTTTGAAATCTTCAATTTTATTTTATCTGTAACTGTAATCCAGCCTTTAATTTTAAGCAAACTTAAACAGAAGTTTTGTTTGTTAGCAGAGTTTAAATCCAATACCCTTAAATCTAACACAAGACTCTTTATGTGTGATTCACCATCAAAATATTGAATTGGAAATTTAGGAAATATTCCTTAAATACCAAAATAGTGTTTCTATTTTTAAAACCAATGCTATCTTATGCTGTGAAGAATATTTTTTATAAAACTGCTAGTCAATTGATAAATTATGTCATCTTCATTGCAGGGCTTGCATATATCTATGTGATTATCAGGCACACTAACAAACTTTCCAATGCCAGGATCTGAAAGTAAAACAAAGAATTTTGAGATATAAGTTTTAGTTAAACACTTTTGACCATCAAATCATAAATTTTAGTCAAACATATTAACTTAAAATCATACTTACTGTAATTTGCAATGATTTTTATTCCTTATAATAATTTGCATATGAGTGATTTCAATAACTTTTTTTAAAAAATCAATTAATCAATTGATTTCAACTTAAAAACAGTTAAAATGTTTTTAAAAAAAGCTTTACCACTAGAATTCAAAGGTACAACCAAAACTTTTGGCAGAGGGCGGCTTAGTGGAGTTTTAGCATTTTCCCCAAAACTAAGGCAAGGAATAGAATTTTTGCTCATGAACTTGACAAATGTTTCATGTAATGCAGCTAATTTTGGAGAACCTGAAAATAAAGATGTGCAGATACTATAAAGTTGAATTGTAATGATCTGCACAAAAATTGCCTCAGTGCCATGACATGATTGAGCTAGTGTTATCATCATCATCATCAGTGGCACTACAGCCCACGAAGGGGCCTGGCCTGCTTTACCACATCTTTCCATTCTAGGAACTAGTGTTTTGTGTACAATATGTTTCTCAAATTTGCAAGATTCTTTATTACTTTATAAACATTTCATTAATCTTTAGTTTTAAAATCAAATCAACCATAGAAAAATGATAACTATAAATACTCCATGAATTAATTTTGGTGTCAAAGTTGACAATGAGAATTCAAGTTGTACCAAATGTTATAGATTTTTTATTAAATCATTATATTTTAAATTTTTAAGGGGATCCCATAATTAACATCTAAAAAAGTAAGTTATGACTGAAACACATCAAGGTACCATACAGATTCAATGCATTACATTTGATTTCAACTTACTGGTGTGTAATTCTTGTACTTCTACAGATGGAAAGAGGAGATATTTTGCATACATCATTACATCTACCACGGAGGAGCCATGGTGTGGTACACTAAAGAAAAGCACACCCTTTGTTTGACTTGAGAATTTTGAGTACTGAGTTTCATTTTCTCCAAGAGATATAATTTTCTTGATTATTAGTCCTTAAGAAAAATTTCCAGAAATTATAAAAATTGAATTTATTTTAAAACATAAATTATACTAAAATAACAGCTGAGAATTCATGATTAATTAGGAACCTGAATTCATTTAAAATATTTTTTTAATAATATTGAAATATTTTTTTAAAAAGATCTATTACTTGTGCTCCTTTGAAAATTTTATTTAACATGCCATTTAAAAAAATAAAAACCAGAAATGTCTTACATTGTTATTAACATTGTTTAATCTTAGTTTAATCTCCAATAATTTATCATATTTGACAGAATATAAATTAGTCCTTAATACGTATACATTTTAATATAATCTTAAAAATTACCTCCCATTGAATGCCCAATCCATATTATTGGTCTGGAACCTATGCCAGCTAGCTGCAGCTTTTTCATTAACTCTTTACTTCTTCCTTCAATTGTTCGTCTTTAAAGGACAAATTTTAAAAAATAATTAAAAATTAATTAATTAAGAAAATGCAAAATTTCAGCCCACTGTAGCATTATTTATTAAAACAAATTGAGGAAAACAATTATTTGAATATTCTGCCTCAATTATTTTTTTTAAAACTTTGTTTATGCAGTAAGTAGAAATTATAAACAAAAATATTGAAAGGTTTGAGATTCTTACTTGTCCTGCTCATAAGGACAGTGATCTCCCCATTTGTGAAGTTCTGAGTTATAGCCAATGCTAACAACACGAATATTTGGAAAATCTGTTGCAAGCCAGTCCTTAAATTAAAAAAAGATTTTATAAAATTAATCAATATTAAAACTACATTTTACCAGGACGAAAATGACTTCACAAACACACTTCAATTATTCTGTATTAATAAATTATTCATGATTATGCATTTGCTAACTCATTTGGCACCTTGCTAACTCATTTTGCACCTTGCTAACTCATGCAGCACCTTGCTAACTCATGCAGCACCTTGCTAACTCATGCAGCACCTTGCTAACTCATGAAGCACCCTGCTAACTCATGCGGCACCCTGCTAACTCATGCAGCACCCTGCTAACTCATGCAGCACCCTGCTAACTCATGCAGCACCTTGCTAACTCATGCAGCACCTTGCTAACTCATGCAGCACCTTGCTAACTCATGCAGCACCTTGCTGACTCAAGTAGCAATAGGAAAATATTTAACACAAGCGCAATACCCGTGCTACGCTACGGAGTGGGCATAATAAAAATATTAATATTTTGTTTTTGAATCTCAAATTCTCCTTTTTACCCAGGTTGAGTGATGATATTGATGCCTGCCACTACCAATGTCAAGTAACCTTTAAAAGTTCACAAAGGTCCCCCTCTATATAAAAATAATAGTGCCACTAATCAGCCTCAATCTTAACCCAGTGCATAAATTTCTTCTAATTTACATCATCCCTTTTCACAAATAATTGTTGTTGTTCGTCCGTCGATTCGACGAAGACCACTCTAGTCATCCGAGGGTTGCTGGGACTGGCTTTGTTTGTGTGTGCGCAGATGGCTGATGAGGCCGATCCTTGCACGGAAGGTTCGGGAACAGAAGGGACAAGGGACGAGTGGGACATCTCCAGGAGGGTTCACAGCACGGGCCTTTCGGGCTTGCCTCTTTTTTTCTGCGGAGGTGATCCTGTTTGCCTCACATGACTTGGCACCTTCGTGGATGGAAGAACGCCAGGTGGAACGGTCCTTTGCAGCAAGTTCCCACGTATCTGGGTTGATGGCAAACGCTTTCAGTGAGACTTTCAGTGTGTCTTTGTAGCGTTTCTTTTGCCCACCGTGGGACCGCTGGCCATGCTGGAGCTCGCCATAGAAGAGTCTCTTTGGCAGTCTCTCGTCTGGCATTCGGACCACGTGCCCTGCCCAACGAAGCTGGGACTGCATCAGGAGTGTGAATATGCTGGGGAGACCTGCCTTGGTCAGTACCACTGTGTCTGGTATTTTATCCTGCCACTTTATGCCGAGGATCTTCCTGAGGCTTGTTGAATGAAAGTGGTTGAGCTTCCTAGCATGGCGCTGATACACAGTCCATGTTTCACACGCATATAGCAGTGTGGGGAGCACCACCGCCCTGTACACTTTCAGCTTGGTCTGGATGGTAATGCCTCTTCTGTTCCAGACATTTGGGTACAACCTGCCAAAAGTGGAGCTGGCTCTGGCAATTCTGACGCTCACTTCGTCATCGATGGTGGCATTTTGCGACAGTGTGCTGCCTAGGTATGAGAACCGTTGCACTGTGTTGAGTCTCTGGCCGTTGACAGTGATGCTGGGCTCAACGTAGGGCCTTCCAGGCGCAGGCTGATGGAGGACTTCAGTCTTCTTGGTGTTGATCGTCAGACCAAAGTTTGTGCAGGCGCTGGAGAACAGGTTAACGCTGCATTGCATGTCGGCTTCTGAGGCAGCATTGAGGGCACAGTCATCAGCAAACAGGAGGTCTCTGATGATGTCTGTCATAACCTTGGTTTTTGCATGGAGCCTCCGAAGGTTGAACAGTTTGCCATCTGTGCGGTACCTCAGGTTAACACCAACACCCTCGTCTCTGAAGGCCTCTGTCAGCATGGCGGAAAACATGAGGCTAAATAGTGTTGGTGCCAGGACGCATCCCTGCTTGACCCCGTTTGTGACTGTGAAAGGATCAGAAAACTCTCCGCTGTCCTGGACTCTGGCCTGCATGCCCTCGTGGAATTGTCTCACCAAGACGATGAATTTCCTTGGGCAACCGTACTTGGCCATTATCTTCCACAGACCCTCTCTGCCAACGGTGTCAAAAGCCTTGGTCAGGTCGACATAGGTGGAGAACAGGTTGACGTTCTGCTCCTGACATTTCTCTTGTAGCTGCCTGGCAGCGAACACCATGTCGATGGTCCCTCGCTCTTTTCGGAAGCCACACTGACTTTCAGGCAGGAGTCCTTGGTCAAGGTGGACCGTGAGGCGGTTGAGCAGGATTCTGGCAAGGATCTTTCCTGCGATAGATAGCAGGGATATGCCTCTGTGGTTGTCACAAGCCTGTCTACTTCCTTTTTGCTTATAAAGATGTATGATGGAGGCATCTTTGAAGTCCTGCGGGATCGTCTCTTGCTGCCACACCAAGAGAAATAGATGGTGGAGCCTTTCAGTCAGGGCTGTTCCTCCCTCCTTGTAGACCTCAGCTGGTATGGCGTCAGAACCAGGTGCTTTGCCACTGGAGAGAAGATAAATTGCTTTCTGTGTCTCGAGCAAGGTTGGGGGGTCATCCAGTGCTTTGTTTGTGGGCACTTGGGGAAGACGATTGATGGCTTCTTCGTTGATTGTCGAAGGGCGATTTAGGATGCTTTCGAAATGTTCGGCCCACCTCTTCAAGATCTTCTCTTTGTCTGTGATGAGAGTGTTACCGTCTGCGCTGAGGAGGGGGTTTGAACCTGAGGGCGTGGGGCCATACACTTCTTTCAAAGCGTTGTAGAAGTTTTTATAGTCACGCTTGTCTGCATAGCCTTGGATCTCGTCGGCTTTGTTGCTGAGCCAATCGTCCTGCATCTGACGGAGCTTTTGCTGTACAGTCCTGCGTATGTTGTTGAGTGCAACTCTCCTTGCCGTGGACCTGGGATTATTGAGGTAAGCTTGGTGTAGGAGGTGTTTCTCATCCAATAACTGCTTGATGTCTTCGCAGTTCTCATCGAACCAGTCCTTATGTTTCCTGGTCTGGTGCCCCAGAGTCTCTGAAGCTGTGGTGTAAATCAGCTCTCTGAGTGACGCCCAGTCTGCCTCCACGTTCTGGTTGCCTGGAGAGGTAGATTTCAAGCGCTCTTCCAGAGCATCCACCAAGGACTGCTTGCAGCTGGCGGTCATTAGTTTGGCAACATTTAGCCGTTTGGGGGCTTTCTTCCCTTGCGGGCGCCGTTTCGGCTGAATGCGGATGTTGAGCTTGGTGATGATGAGGCGGTGGTCTGTCCAGCATTCAGCCCCGCACATTGACTTGGTCACTCGTACATCCTGCCTGTCCCTCTTCCTCACGATGGCGTAGTCAATAAGATGCCAGTGCTTCGAGCGGGGGTGCATCCATGACGTCCGGTTACGGGTTGGGAGGCGGAAGATCGTGTTGGTGATCAGCAGTTCATGTTCAGCGCAGGTCTGGAGTAAAAGAAGACCGTTGCTGTTGCAGTGTCCCACTCCATGATGACCAAGGACTCCTTCCCAGGCAACGTTGTCTTTGCCAACTCTTGCGTTGAAGTCGCCTAGCAAGATGAGTTTGTCCGCCTTTGGAACGTCGGCAATGACAGTGTGAAGTTCTTCATAAAACTTTGCCTTCACTTCATCTGTATTGGTCATGGTTGGAGCGTAGGCACTGATAATGGTGAGGTGTTTCTTTCCAGCCAGTGGGAGTTTCATAGTCATGAGCCTGTCGTTCACTCCCTTGGGAAGTCCAGCCAGCTTTCCGACAAGAGTTGTCTTAACTGCAAAACCAACTCCTGCTTCACGCCTCTCCTCGCTTGGTCTGCCACTCCAGTAAAAAGTGTAGCCAGATCCTCTTTCACAGAGCTCTCCTTCTCCCGCGAGCCTGGTCTCGCTCAGGGCTGCGATGTCGATGCCGTATCTAGCGAGTTCTTTTCCAATCAGGGCTGTTCTCCTCTGGGGTCTGTCCGCATCGTCCCTGTCCATGAGTGTGCGCACATTCCATGCGCCCAATATAAGAGGAACTATCCTCGTTTGCTTTTTTGTTTGGTTTCGACCGCTGGTATAGGGTCCCCACCAGCCGCGGTATGCTGGCTAGGGTAAGCTGGAGCAGGCAATGTTTAGGGCACCTTTTCTAGCCCCTTCCTCATGCCATGGAGGTGAGCAGTGCATTCCTGAAGAGGGCTGCTCAGTCGCCCAGGGGGCTGCCGGACTCCACCGCTGCTCCGTGTCAGCGAAGAACGACCCAATGCCCTGGACCGCCTGTGTGCAGGGTTGCGGCTACGGCTCCCAGTGTACCCACACCTGCCGCTTCGTCGCTTGCCTGTCGCCACAGGACTTGTCGGTGACTGATGGGATGGGATGGATGACAAAAGTGACTTGCGCGATGACTTGGATTTAAGTGAGAAAGAGTTGCGCAGTTCGTCGATCTCACTCTCTCGCCCGAGACCATCTTGATCCAGCGGCAGGACAAAGTCGAGACGGCTGGTGATGGAGACGGGTGCAGCGGATGGCCATGATGTCCTGTGTGTCTTGTCATGCCCTTAGCGTTCCACAACGCTTTGCTGAGAATCGCTTTTTTGACCGTTGACCAACTAGTGGTTCCTCCGCTCTGTCCACCGAATCCAGTCTTTACGTGCATAGGTAGACATACCTAGATCACCGAGGATTTGAGACCCGTCGGCTACCCTCACCAGGTTTAGCCAGCTAGTCGAAGCCGTTGCCCGGGGTGTGGCCACTGTGCACGCTACAGTTTCTAGGAGCCACTGGTGAGAGCTGAGTGACAAGTGGGGACCAAGGGTGGACGAACTACCCTCAAGAGAGTACACGTCGTACATGACTGATATGTTTATATGATTGTCATAAAGCTAGCTAGATGGAAGACTCGTAGAGAACTTGTTTGCTCTGTTGCTGCAGTGCAATCTCGTACAGGCCTTCTCGTATCAAAAATCGACTTGCGTCATATCTGCCCTTCTCAAAGTATTCCTGAAGGACGTGAGGCTTTGGAGGGAAAAAAGCATCTTTACCCTTCTTAAAATTACTCATGTTCACCTGGTACTCCTGATTATGAAAGTTAATGAAATGGGCCTTCTTCTCAACTTCCTGCCCTAACTTAGGTCCTATGTCGGACTTGCCGTCAAAGGGTGAAACTGTGATTGTCCGGCCACTCTCAAACCTGGGCATGTTGTCCGAGAGACCACCGTCCATATACTTTCCTCGAATAGTTGGCATTTTCATGCCCGCATACACAGGGATGTAACAACTAGCTACCAAAGCCTCAATGAGCTCTTCTCTTGACTTGTAATCTGACATCATTTCATTTTTCTTTGTCTGCGCATTAGCTAAAGAAACATACAGCCTCCCCTTGGCTGTCTCATGGGCGTCCTCTGGTAGAATGTCATCCAGCATGTAGCGAAGGCTACGCGTAAAGCTGTAGCCCGGTGTCAAAGCCCCGAGGGGTTTCTTGTGGATTTCTTTGGCCAGATTTTGGACGTGTTCAGCTGAATCCTCTATTTTATCCTTAGAAGTCACCAACACGGCGGCCATGAGAGCGCCGGCTGAGGCGCCGCCCACCTTTTGCACCCGCTCCAATAGGGAGGGCGCCCGCTGGGCCAGGCACGAGACAACGCCCAGGTGATACATGCCCAGGAAGCCACACCCACACAGCGACAAGTTCAGGGGGCCCTTCATGTCCGTGGGCCGAAACTCAAAGTCCTCAGTGTCCGAGATGACCTTAACGTCGGCGTCGGGCTGGCAGTGCGGGTTAAACTTGGGAAGCGACCTTGAACTGACAGAGTTCCGGTCCGAGCTGGAGATGGTCGGCTGGTACTGGGACTCGGTGTCTGGGTCAGTCTTGCTCGTGCTCACCAGAGACTTGGCCCCGAGGTTAGGGGCTGAGCCGCAGGCCGACTCGGAGTTCTTGAGCTCGGACCCGGAGCTGGTGTCGAGGGCTTTTTTGTGAAGAGCTGAGTCTGACCGCGATTCGTTCTTGAGGATGGCGAAATCCGACAGCGAGTCGTTCTTGTGTAGGGCCGAATCTGACCGCGAGTCAACTCTTGTTTTGTATGTCGAGTTTTTCTGTGCGGAGTCACCGGAAGAGTCAGTCCCGGTCTTCGCGTTGGTCACTACTTCTGAAGACCTGCAGTCGTCTGCGGAAAGAGGCTTCTCGTCAGATTCTACAGTCACTATCATCAAACTACCAACAACTTCCTCTACGGGGTCAAGGTCAGTCTTCGTGACGTCTTCGTCGGCGAACCAAATAGAATCGTAATTTTGACTCGATTCGTCTGCCTTCAGATCTTTTCGCAAATTGTCTGAGTTTTTGCTAAGCTCAAACTGAGTTGCGGTGGAAGCCTGTGATATGGGGAGACCGTCTTTGGGGGCGGGACATTTCGTGGGACTCTTGGACCTAGATTTGATTTTATCCGGCGTCGACCGAGACGAGGACTTGCTCTTCCCGGCAGGTTTGGAGAAAGTGTTTTTGAGATACGCCGAGGTGTGGGGCGCAGCAGAGGGTTGGGGCGCACTCAAGGTCTTCTCCACTGCGCTTTTCAGAATGGACGGGTGAGGCGGTAAGTCCTCGTGCCGGAGATGACGATGGTCAGACCGTGACCGATGGTCAGAACGTGACCGTGAGCCGGGGGTGTTGGCCTGTTCACGCTTTTCCTTCCTGTGCCGCTGTCTGGACCTGGTCTCGTAGTGAGGCGTCCTCTCTGTTGGGGATGCGGGGGTTAGAGATTGGACGTGCGATGTCGGAGTCGGCGGCTGGTGGCGAGACAACGGCGTGTGTGTGGGGTGGCGATCTCTGGTGGACGAGGCCTGGGATGGACGACGCTCCTTGTTCGATGACGTCTGAGACGGGCGACGCTCTTTGTTTGGCGGCCCTGAGAGGCGGTCTGACGTGGGGGTGGAGTAGCCTGTCTTTAAAGTGTCTTGGTGTTTGGTAACGGGAGATGTGGACCTGTCTTCCTTTGACTTCTTCTTCCGCCTAAATATGAGGAAGAGAGCACAGGTCGTGCTCTGTCTTGGCCGAGCGTCGGCCGAGTGCGCCCTGCTCTCTTTGCTGGACTGCTCGGCTAATCCTGGCATAGACTGGGCGGGCTTAAGGCCAGATTTTTTCTCTTTGCTCTTCTCCCATTTCTTGGCAACAGATGATTGAGAATTGCCGGACTTGGGCATTGGTGGGAATTCTAGAATTACCTCCCTTGACGCCCTCCGGCTGCCCTCGAGAGAAACAGAGGTCCTTCCGTCTGAATGTTTAGACGGACGCTCGCTCGACTGGGTGGCCGATGAAGTGTTCAAGTTGGCGTAGCCTTCCTTTAGCTCGGAATTTGAGGCGTAACTCGCGCGCCTGTCGAGTTGTAAAACATGAGGATATGACGAGCGCCGAGCGTTCTTCGACCCCGCGTACTGAAGATTCAGCTGTCGTCTAGCAGACGACTTGACACAACTGGGCTTTAGCTCGCCTTTTCTCAGTCGCACGTCATCTGCGGACTCTGACGATGCTGAGAAGTTGTGTGATGTGATTTCCGGGATGGACTTGCGAGACAGGATCGAGTGGTCGGAATTGGTTTTGTTTAGCGGTCTGTCACAAATAATTATAAGCTCCAACAATCACGTCATGTCATATAATATTTTACGGCGTGAAACACAATACATGTACACACATTTAATCTCTACACCAAATTATTTTACTGCTAAATTTTCAATTTTAAAAAAAATAATCAAGAGTTACCTTCCATAGCGAGCGCACACAGATGCGCTCTAGCGCATTATATATAAGATTATTTTGCCATAACAAAGAAAAACCTTTTTGTTGAAGAAGTTAACCAAAAATCAGATGAATTCCTCACATTAACAATAAGCTGTTCCACTATTTACCCTTGGCCAGCAGACTGATTGAAAAGGATCAATGCCATCTCTCTGACGCCAGGTTTTGACTGCCCCTCCTCTCAGACCATGGACAAGTACAATGTCAGCATGCACTGGTTGGCTGGGGAATGTGTAAATAAGGATATATGGCTGAATTACTTTGATCATAGAAATATTCATTTCTAACCTTGTTCAAGTTGTTCTAACATTGTGGTTAACAAAAAATGTGTTTTTTAAAATATTTTATTAAATTTTATTATTCATGAGAAATTTAATGTTTGGATTAATTTTATTTTGCTTAAACTCTACATTTTTCCCCAGCTAAAAGCTCCCCAACTAATGTGCCACAGCTCTTATTTTTCCCCAGCTAAAAGCTCCCCAACTAATGTGCCACAGCTCTTATTTTTCCCCAGCTAAAAGCTCCCCAACTAATGTGCCACAGCTCTTGTGTGTTGTGAAACAATGCCATTTAATTTAATATGACTAAAAACGTGGGGCGGGTGTTTGGTATAAAAATTAAAGATTTATAATTTAGAAGGCAAAAGAGAGATCTATATAAATAAGTGAGAGAATGAATGAACTGCATATATTAAACCTCATAAGCGCCCGCCCCACGTTTTTAGTCATATTAAATTAAATTACTTGAACTTATAAGTTTTAAATTATTTTCTTCTTTTTAGTCCGCTTATAAAAACGTGGTTTTTAAAAATCATTTTTTTTACTTCTATTTATTTGTGGTCCAATGACAATTTTATATTAGAATAGTAACAATTTTTTATAAAAATCTTACTTGACAGATAGAAAAAAATTTAAATGACAGAGTGAAATCTTTTTTGAAAAAAATTATTTCTTTGCACCTATTTCTCTGAGTGGGATGCAGAAGGACAATGTCCTGATAGAGATCCTTGGTCATCCAGTCTCTGTCCATGTTGGCAAGGGCAGTCAGTGCTTGCAATGACAGGGATGTATTGTGGCTCCCAGACCACTTGCGTAAAATAGTCACCCAACCTGCATCAACATTTTAATGTTCAAAACTAAAGAACATTTTTAATAATACATAAGAAATAATGAGCAAAAAAAAAGGAAATATGTCAAAAAAATTTGAGTATTTCTTCTCCAATTCAAAATGTATCATCTACTGAAAGGTAGAAACATTTTGGCAAAACGTTGTTTTCTTACTTTTCCAGAAATTACTTTCAAACTTTTCTGGCTAACCTGTGCGAACTATGAAGTCCACTAGTTCTGGGATGCATGACAGGTTGCTGAGAATAGAAGCCACATACATCTGAATCCAGGAACTCTCAGGGAAATCTTCACAAAGGCGTTGCAGCACAGCAAGGCCATGATTATAAATAAAACTGGGAGCATATTCTGCACTCTGAAAAGGAGAGTGATAAGATAATTTATGCTAGATAAATACTGTTAGTGAACCTCTTAAAATCGAAGTATTACATAAAGGAGCATATTCGAAGAGTCTTCCTTACAAATAATTTTTTTTCTTGTTAACACCAGGTCAATATTTGAAGAAAAAAATTATCGTATTTATTCGTGTATAGCGTGCAAAATTTTATGCAGAAAACAACTACCTAAAGGGTAGATGCGCAATATACACGAGATCTTACACAGGCTCCATAAATATTTCAAATTTGAAGATGAAATTTTGGTCCGCCATGTTTGTTTACATCCGAGACGAAGCCCTCCTGAAAGCGGAGCACTGATTGGTCAGTTTTGTTGTAAAAGCCAAATGCGATGGAAGGTGAGAGACACCTTGCAGCACTCCCACCTGCGTTTACCATTGCTTGTTCTAGCTTGGCGCAATGGCTTGAGCAGAACATCATTTTTTAAATTTAAACCAATTTTCAATTAAAAAATTTAGGGTGTGCGTTATACACGAGTGCGCGCTATACACGAATAAATACGGTAATATCAGATATTTAATTAGTGTAACTCTAATTAAAACTTTAAATTTATGATTTATTACAGAATTATACCTTTTAATAAATAAAGGTGAAAATGGATTTTTAAAAACCATGTTTTTATAAGTGGACTAAAAAAAAAGAAAATAATTTAAAACTTACCAGTTCAAGTACTTTGATTTAATATGACTAATTTAGAAGGCAAAAGAGGGATCTGTAAGTGAGAGAATGATTGAACTGCATATGTTAAACCTCATAAGCGCCCGCCCCACTGAAATTTTGATACAATGTATTGTCATCCAAGATCTATCTGTGGTAAAATTTTGAGCTCTCTAGGACCATCAGAAGTGGTTTAATTTTACGTTGGCAAATTTGAAAAATTGCGGACAGACAGACAGACACGAAAGCAAGTTAATAAAAACATGGTAAAGATGAAAGGTAAATAGCCATGAGCCTTACAGATGTATACGCTAAAATAGTATCCAGACACATTCCAATTTCTTTTTCTTTTCTGCCTTCATCCTCATGACCAGGATAAAAATGAGCCAAAATATCCATACCCATTGGGTCATTCTACAGGTTAAAAAGAAAATTGAGACTTGATTAAATAATAATTTAAATCAATAAATATTGCTTAATTTGATACAAAAGTCTCCTAAAGTGGCTGTTAAAATAGCTGAGCTTAAATATTGTTTCTTATTTA
Source organism: Ampullaceana balthica (assembly GCA_944989445.1). Lineage (NCBI taxonomy): Eukaryota > Metazoa > Mollusca > Gastropoda > Lymnaeidae > Ampullaceana > Ampullaceana balthica. The sequence goes on along the minus strand of CALYLW010000288.1, from coordinate 220,016 downwards.
CATGATATCGAATTTCTTGATCAAGTGCCAAAAATCTATAGTACATCAAGCAAGACTTGGCAGATGGTGGAGTGGGCAGCTGAAGAACCTGGTGTTTCAGTTCACTCAAGATGTCATTCTTTAAAGAAAACAGATTTCAATCATTTAATTTATTGGTAAAAATCAAGGGAATGTTGTGGAATAGTCATATCTATTTATTCAACACTCAAGATACTAATCAGGCTTTACACTTATTACTTTATAAATTGTTTTTATCTTTACATTTATGTATACATTATATATCTTTGAAAGGTGGTGAAAAAAGGATAAAGTGGCCAATATGTAGCAATCCAAAGTTTAAGTAAATAAATATATATTGTGAAGTTGTTGTTTTTTTTAATACACTGTAAGTTTCAGAGCAAATGGTATGAATTTAAATTTATGGAACGCTTATCTATGAATTCACTCAAATCAACATATGAAATGAAGTAGCTTTAATTAAAAAAAAGAAGTCATCAATGCATGAGATACCACAAGCATTCCAATTAAAATTTGTAGCAGTTTTTAAGAGCCTCTCTCTGTTATAATTAGGCAAGTTTGGTTTTGAACTAATCAAATAATAGGAAAAGTTTGAAAGAAATTTGGGGAACTCTTAAAAATAATTTCACAAGTCCTATTGAATAATTTAAATTTAAAACTATTCCTCTGTGGTTTACAAAAACAATGCATTTCATGCATATATAATGTATATTTAAATATATTTTTAAAAAACTTTTTCTACCTTTAAGTGGTAAATTTTTGGTGGAGGCAGGAAGTAGTAGTCACTAGCTTGAGGATATCTGGCCAATGCAACGAGAGTGCGGGGATCACAAGCTTGAGCTACCACTCTATACTTATATTCTGTCAACAAAATTTTTATTTTTTATTCATTGGACTTATTTATAACATTTTTGGTAAAATAGATGAAAATAAAATAAAGATATATACAGTAGAACCAGGTTATGTCACTGGCCTATGAGGCTGCAAAAAATCATAGATGGCCAATGATCCCGATAAACAAAAACCAATACTGCAACAATATATTAACATGTGTTTGAATTTCTTTACGTACATGGTGTTAATAAATGAGAATGTACATGCATGTGTTGTTGTTTTTTTCATTTTCAATGCTTGCAATTGGTCATGGTGATCAAGTTAAACATGGCAAGGTAACAGTGCAGTGGATCCCAAGCCATAAGAATATTGAAGGCAATGAAAAGCCTGACCCCCTTGCATAAAATCGGAGTGGCTTAACCCCAACCAGATATCCCAGTCGCTTATCTCGGGATAAAACCTGACTTGCAGATCACTTTAGGAACAAGTAGTACCAGGAAAGGGCCGAAAGTATGACTGCCAGAGGGGTATATACCAAAATGCTCAGGCTAAGTTAAACAGACCAATAATGGAAACTGAGTCGAAAACACCAAAGTTTGTTGACTCAAATGAGAACGGAGCACTGCCCCCAAACTTTTACGTCAACATGCTAGACCAAAACAGGGACTAAAACAGCTGGCATTGCAGCCTACCCTCTGAAACAGTGTTGCACTCATTGACTTTGTGCCCTGCGCTGGACATAGCTAGGGAGTTTAGGGCGGTGAGATAGTCCTAGAATCAGATACTAAGAGAAAGAGAGACTTTGGCAGTTCCACTAAAAAATGGCAACTTAAAAGGGTTCATGAGTTAACCCAGGTCAAGATAAATGGGTTCCACTGTGTGTGTGTATATATATATATATATATAAAGATAGATAGATAGATATAGATTAAGGTTGTTATCGGCAAACCAGTGAACCGGTCCTCAGATCAGGATCGGTCCCATTTAATCAGGAACGGTTAACCACAACTTCAATAAGCCCGTAATAGCTTTTTACCCCCGATTTCATTTTTGTTGTGTTGAGCGACGGTGACTTCAAATCTCTTTCTCCATATTCCGGTATATAAATAATATATACGTCAGCACTATTAGTTTACTTCGACTACGGCTAAGGAATGTAAATTTAATTTACTTAGTTGTCAAGGCACTGTACGAGAGCTAACACACAGTGCGCGTTTGATGTGAACAACGGTCAAAGGTCACGGCTGTTACTACAGTGAGACCGCTCTAAGTGAACTCAAAGGGACCGGGGAAAAAAAACGACTTACGGAGTTTTCTATTTAGTAAGCGTAGATTAATCAAGGACAATGTTGATATTGAGGGTGGTGGGGTGGTGGGGGGGGGAGGCTAGAAGGCTTGACAGGTCTTTGATGTTTCACATAAAAGGAAGCCTCTTGCTTTGACATACCAATACAAGACCGCGAGAAGAGACACCTTCCCTCCCCTACTGTTATACATCTACAGTGGGTTGGTGGAAGAAACATTTTTTTTTAAAATGAGCCAGAGCATGCCTTGGAAAATGGTGTGTGTAGTGTAGCTCAAACCCTATGGGGGGAGAGACGACATTCGTCGTGTACGCGGCAAAATTCAATAATTCTGGCAAGTTGACGAGTGAAACATAATACATGTATGGTATTTAAATAAATTCCATCTTATTATCACTGTTACTCCAAAAGCTTTATAATTTTATTATTTCTATTTTTTAATTCGCGAGTTGACTGGCCTCAGACACGAGAGGTAAACACGACATCCCAACAGACGAGGCGAGGCATGGGTCTTTTAAACTAAGGAAAAATACCTTACTAATTTTAACGAACGGTTTAACCGGTCCTCGAATTTAGAACGGTTAATCACGTGTCCTCAAAAAAAAACAAAAAAAAATTAAAAATTGACTATGAACCATCACTGTTTACTTAATTTTTAATTTTTAAACAAAATTTGAATTGAGGGCATCGCAAAAAAGAGCTGAACACAAGCGGGGTAAGCGGGCTCTGATGCCACCATCAGACGACGCAAGGCGGAAAAACATTCTCTCGTTGGTGTTCAAAAGCATATAGTTGATATAGGGACCAGCGGCTAACCGGCCTTTTTTTTGAAAGGTTAACCGGTCCTAAAAACTAGCTGTCTTAACAACCTTAATATAGATATATAGATATAGATATATATAGATATAGATATATATAGATGTATTATATATAGACAGAGCAACAGTATTGTATTTTATTGGGTTCATTAATCAGCTACCTGGCCAGTCGCTTTTACATGCTAATGATGCCACACCCATTTGTCTGATCCAAAAGTTACTTGATTTAGTAAGCTCCAAAAGAGTCCAAGGGTCATCACTTTTGGACTGTTCCCATGGAAACAACCAATCTTGCAGAGAAAAGTGAAAATTGTTCAAATGGTGAAAAGAAAAAAAACCATTTTACAGTTGTAACCCTAAGCATAATTGTATATTTTTTTATATATAAATAGCCCTTACATCATGATAATGGAATAGAGAATAATAACAAAATATGTAAAGAAAATTAGCATTTTTCATTTCATTTAAACAGAAACTTACCCCAGATTTTCTTAACATTGAAAAGCTCAAAAACAAACACTTGTATTCTGCTACTTATTTCTGAAAGCAAATTATATGCATGTATACTTCCAATAAAATTATTTGAAAATATTTTTACAGATGATAAATGTATCTACAGTCTAGCAGTCATTGATTAGTGCTACAAGTGTATTATCTAATAACAACTTAGATACTGTACCACTAAACTGTGGTATCTGAGTTATTATATAAGTGTACTACCTTTATATGAGAGGATTTTAAAAATGAATTTATTATTTTTTTGTTGTAAAATTTAAAGATTTATTATTAAATGGACACATATTTTTAAAATTTACAAACTGAAATGGCATGCAATTATTAAAAAATACATAGGTTAAAGCAAACATTAATGAATTTTGTTCAATATTTTATTATGTAAGTCTCATCAATATAAAATATAATTTGTCCTTGCCTAGAGCTTTCAGTTTTTCCTCTCCATAGTTTCTGTTCAATATTTATTAAAATTCTAATGAATGATTTTAAATGGCTTTTGATTTAGATAACTATATACTATAAATAAAAGAATATGTGTTTTTTTTAAAACTGTATTTTAAAGTAAAATATGAAGATATAAGTTACCACTGTCAGATATCTCATTAGAATATAATTGCCAATCATCCTGTCCAATAAACATGAAGTCTTCATCTTTTCTAACTGGTTCAGATTCTTTTGACTCCCTCTTTATTTCAATAGAACCCTTCCTCTCAACCACTGTTGTCTTGCCATTGTTCAATACAAGAGCTATGCTGTAAGTGAAAAAGATAAAAACTGGGAATAGTTTCAAGTGTTAGTGATTACTATTTAAAAGGAAACTTAAGTGACTCCAACTCCAATTCATTGTTCTTTACATTGCAATTATTTTTGTAATATATAATTATAGAAGTTGTGCTTAATGTACCATAAAGAATGAATCTGTTCAAATCAATTACAAAATATTAGGGATGCAGAAATTAACTATTAACGATTACAAAATTTTTAACGATTAATTGACCCACCACTTATAAATGTACTGGAAGTCAAAAAGTAAAATATTTTGGCCGATAAATATAAACTAATTTCTGGATGATTTCACTAATATTTTGGTTTTAAACTATTGACTGACGTGAATGTTCAAAATGTTGATAAATAAAAGTTATTGTGTCCATTGAGAGAAATTGTTTGCCTACCATGCTATGTTCCCTCTAAGTCTAAGCTTCGTTGGTCCGTGTGCAAAGTTAAAAAAACTTGAGTGCAAAGTTGCACAGCGTCCATTTTTGTGCAATATTTTATAAAATTTGCTGCGCGGTGATTCTAAACTCCTGCGTGGCTTCAGTCAAATATCTGCGCAGCCGCGCTGCTTAAAGGGAACATTGCTACCATGGTTCTAACACTTCGCTTACTTGTCACCTCCAAACCAAACATACAATACGGTATCGGAAATTTCAGCTGAGATAATCTAAAGCTTTGTGAACGATTGTTCAGCTCGGCTGGTTATATTGTCAATAAGACCCGCTCATCACTTGAACCAAATAATGTCAATACACTTGTCTGTTTGTGATGTTGGTTAAAAGATGTGATATAAAGAAGACATTCCAGTGCTATTTAGATTTTCGACAAGTATGGTAATAAATGTTACTTATGACACCTTAAATTTCAATTTTTGGCTTCAATCGAAATTAACGATTAATTAATAAAAAAAAATTATTTTAAATTAACTATTAAATTTAAATTAATAGTTAACAGCCATACAAAATATTGATTAGATTTCAAGAGTTTACTCTTTATATAATCATACTTATAAAATGTTACGAAAGGTCATTTCAAAAATACAAACCCTGTTGACATACAAAAGCTTTGAGTACATGTTTTTGGTACATAAAAAGAAAATGGAACTTGCAACTATTAACTTAACAATTAAAATAAATATATTTTATCATTATTTAATCAATTACTCAAAAAGAATTGAAATTGCAAACCATTCAGCTGGATTAATCGTATCATTTCCAAAATATATTTTTAAAAACACAATATTAAGGTTTATTTTTCATACTCACCCACTTCCTATGGCGGTCAATGTAATAAATCCTAGAGATGTATGTTAAAGATTTATGAGACTATTTATATGTGAGTGCAACCAATCATAGAAAATATAAAAAATGTATATTATTTTATTAACATAAAATATGAATCCATTCATAGGGAATTATTAACGCTTTTATTGAAAACCTCATGACTTTAATTATTTCATCTTAAAAAATTTACTCCATTAAAATTTATTTATAGCATGAGAGAATATATTTTTTTAAAATTCTTCTTCTATTTTGGTGCATATTAAATAAGTTTAAAACAATTATTATAATGTGTATTGATACAAAATCATGGGAGTCATCAAAACTTTAAATTTAGGAGCAAATAAATATTGGTAATTAAGTCTATTTCAATCCATATCAAATTCTCCTTTAACAGTTGACCTGAAGAGACCCTAAATGTTTTCTTCCAACAAAGGACTCCCTTGTTGGGATGGAAAAAAACACACAAAAAACAAGTCTGGACCTTCTAAGAGAAAATAAAAATGTCATTGAAGAACACATTTTTAAAAAAAAATATGTCATTGATATACTTGGTAGTTTATTAAAAAGCTTTATAATTTGAAAACCTATATATAGATCTTTAAAAAATATTAAATTATCACTGTAAGTAAGTTCTTATAATACATTTAGCTTTAAGTTTAGTTCCTTTTGTGTTATACTGCTGTGTTCGTACTAGTTTACTTCAAAATGTCACTGATTTCATAAAATTTCCCCAGTTTAATTCGCAAGCATTAGATCACTAAATAAATAAAATATTGTTTCATGCATACCATATTTGAAAACCTTTTTCCTTGATGATAGTGTATGGGATGTATTGCAAAAAGCAATGGATCCAAGAGAAAGTTTTCTTCTGAACTGTAGACAGTGTAGTTTAAGTGGTTTTGTAAACAATCTTAGACAGGATTTAAATGTTTGAAAGCTAGTAGAACCATGAAAGGACATAATGAATGCCCTGTAGTTTTTTTCTCTATCATCTAATTAGATACTTTATTATTATCATATATATAATATAGTCATGGATTCATGGATGGGCCTTCAGTCTTCAGTTACTGGAGGAAAAAAAGAGAACAAACCAGTTATTTTCCTTTTATCTGAAATTTTAAAATTTAAAGCACCTTTGAACATGCCTAAAATTAAAATGAAAATGTTACGAAATAGTTTTAAATGATCTCTACAGAGTTAAGACGACTTAGACTTAGTAAGTTTTAAACTACTTACTAAAGAGTACTAAAGTAGACTAAAGACTTTAAAAAATGACATATTATTTGCTCCCATCTTAAGTTAGTCATTAGTAATACTTCTGATGTGGCATTCAATCTGCTTTCTTTGATCTTCTTAATCTTGATCTTATCTATACAGACGCTCCTTCTATGCAGAAGATAGTTGCGTCCACAGACCATGACAGATGATCTGTTGGCAAGTGATGCAGCGTTCACAGGCCACGGCTTTGTGGGTTCCACGCATTACCCAGCCGCCTAACTACATGTAGTGTTAGGTACCCATTCGGAGCGGGGTGACTCAGGGACGCCCTAGGCCCCGGGAACAAACCCTTGCTTTCACACGGATTCGAACCCGTGACCATCGGTACGACAGTCCAGTGCGCTGCCATTCGACCACCGCGTCTTTGATGTTGTATTAATAATAGTAATTAATAATAGTTATAGCAATTTAATGAATTTATTTTTATTTATTATTTTTAGACTTTTAGTCATAGTGATAGTGCATTGACTGTGACTTCTTCCTCTTTTTAATTTCACTCCATTTTCATTTATCGCCTTACCCATTTATTATGATTTATCATTTCTAATTATTATCGGAGTGGTTATCCCCAGAATTCTGCGAATAATTTTCAACGTTATCCCCAGAATTCTGCGAATAACGTTGAACGTTATCCCCAGAATTCTGTGGTTATAGAGACCCAGTTTAAAAAGCCAAAAATTCAACATATCTTCGTGACCGCATGGTAGAGTGAAGGACAGTTGACGTTGTGGTACAGGGTTCGATTTTCGCTAGTGGAATATTTTTTTAAAAAATTTTTTTTTGTACATGGTTCGATTTTTAGATGGGGAATCTTTTTTTTGTTTTCTTTTTAATTATTTTTTGTTTCTATTTTAAATCTTTTGTTATTGCATAATATTTAAATGATTCACGTTCATCCCATTGCGACGCGACCTTTGTAGCAGCGCAATTGAGTATACTGCCAATATTGCTAACACTAATAGTAGTACTACTAATAATAGTACTAATACTAATACCCTATCCTATATTATAAATAAATATATTGTCCTATATTCTCCAATAATACGTCATGGACTGTAAAAAAAACTATATTACTGCAGGACTGGTCTAAAGGAATTGGAGGCCCTTGGCCTTGGCGAAGTGAATTTGGTGGCCCTAAATAAAATGTAATAGAAAAATAAAAGAATAAATATAGAAAAATTCTTGTGCGAGGCCCCCATTAATCATAATTAGTGATAATAATGATTGAAACTAATCGGAGGCCTTAGCCTTAGGCGGCTGCCTAGTTTGCCTATGCCTAAGCCTTACTAAGTCAAGTCTAAGGCTAAAGCCAAAGCCTACATTACTATCACTACTACTACTAATATTAATAATAGTACCAATAGCCAATCCTATAATATATGTATATATATATATATATATATATATATATATATATGATAAATATATTTGCCTATATCATATATCCAAAACGCAATGTCAATGGACTATACTTAGAGCTAGATAAAAATAGCTCAGGGCACTGAACAGATTCTAAAATTGTCTAATTGTCTAAAATATAATTGTAAACTTAAAATCAATATGAAAAACAATAAGGCTGGAACTGTTTTCTTATTCAGGTCAGATATAATTATTAGAAATCAACGTGAATTTACTTAATAATATACATGATAAATAATGTTCAAAATTAACTTTGAGAATAGTTCACTGAATTCTCCCATCAACGTCGAGAGTCATTCACAGAATTCTGGGGATAACGTTCAACGTTATTCGCAGAATTCTGGGGATAACGTTGAAAATTAATCGCAGATTTCTGGGGATAACGCTTTCCAATTATTATTTCTAAGCCTATTTTTAAACTGTTATGTTTCAGTCAATGAGTGTGATATAGTAGATTTGTTTAAAACGTGTAAACAATATTTAACGATGTAGAGACAAATTGATGATCTTTGGTAGCTGTTTCAATGTTTGAAACCTGTGCAGTATTATACGATAAATAAACAAAGGGCACACAATGCACATTTCTTAAGGGAGAGTAACAGTCAATAGCGGAAGTCTATAACAACACGTCAACGAGAAGTCGGTAGTGATCAGTTTTATCGCATTTTATGTAAACATATGTTATAGCTTTAACACTAGACAACGACATGAGCTCTACATTTATAATTCTAGGTAAAGTAATCCGATGTGAAATTTAAACATAAATAACTTAAACTAGATACGCCCCGCGGCGTACCATACGCCGCAGACTCATAGATAGTGCAAAGAAAGTGGGGAAAGAACGGACTCAAACTAGTACTACTGACTACATAAAAATCAAAACAACGCAGTTGAACGTTGGTTTGGGGGGGGGGTGGAATCACTGACGCATTATTGGTCGTAAGGGTAATCCATTATTTCAGCGCATTAAAAAAATTTAGAACAAAATAAATAAAATAACTTACTTTTACTAATTTAAGGATGTTGCTAGCGTTACCATGTCGTAACGCTAGCCAGGAAACTAGTGCTACGACATGTCGTAGCAGCAGACGATTCGGCGGGATGTTGCTAGCGTTACGACATGAACTGTCGTAGCAGCAGACGATTCGGCGGGATGTTGCTAGCGTTACGACGTGTTTTTTTTTAATTATAAAAAAAATTAAATCAACAAAAAACTCGCCGGGAGCGAGATTAGAACCCAAGTATCGTTTTAACAATCAAAGTTGTTGTTCGTCCGTCGTAGTCGACGATGACCACTCTCATCATATTTTTATTTGACCTGTGCTAGGCCGCCACGTGTGTCCTCTGGTGGCTTATTAACCCTATTCAAGCACGCAATTTGCGTCGGCATGTTGGAGAAGAGATGGATGGGAACCCTTCAGGATGGTGTTTGATACGGTCCTTCCTGGCTTGACGTTTTGTCTTGGCAGCCTGTTGTCTATTACCCTCACAGACAACTGCGCCATTCCGTATCATAGAGCGCCAGTGGGCTCGGTTACTGGCTGCTGCTTCCCAGGAGTCATGTCTAATGTCAAAGGCCTTTAGAGCAGTTTTAAGTGCATCCTTGTATCACTTACGTGGACCACTGCATGCTCTATAGTCTATGCCCTGCAGTAAACTGACCATAGACGAGCCTCTAGCGAGGCGATGGTGGGGCATGCGCACTACATGGCCCACCCAGCGTAGTTGGCTCTGCATGAGGTTAGTGTGGATGCTGGATAAATAGGCTTATAATATATAGCCTATAGTTACTACAGTATAGGCTGAGTATAGGCTATACTATACATGAACATCATTATTCATTGTCATTTCGATTATCAAAATAATTTCCCAGAAGAATGGGGGCATTTAAAGTTGAACCATTACTAATAGTTTTTAATAATACATTGTTTTTACCTCTTTGTGTTAACCTTTTGAGTTAGAGAAATATATTCCATTACTGAAAAAACTGGTAGGGGCCATCCATATATTACGTACGCAAGGAGGGGGGAGGTCTTCAATTAACGGCATTTTGCATATGGATTGAAGTTTTCTCTTACTCTTTCGCCGTTATACCCGTTATAAACACACAAGGGGACGGCGATTTCACTGTTTGTATTGTTCTTTTTATCAGTTTTGTTATGTAATGTTCAAGACAATAAAATTTGAATGCTCTATTGTATTTCTTCAATAATTTCAACATGAAAAACAAGATATTACAAAAAACTATAAAAGGTCCGTCCATGAATGACGTCACTCGATTTTGGCCGATGTATACCCTCCTCGTCGCACTTTGTTACAAAAACTTAGACCACCCTTCTCCACAATTACGTCTCAAAGGAGCCATCCATTAATGACACCACGCACCTAGGGGGGAGGGGGGTCTACATATTTGTGATGATGTGTGACGTGGGGGAGGGGGGTGTGACTTCACATCAAAACTCGCAACTTTGCATAAAAGTTCCACTTAAATATTTGATTTGTTACATGGCGTTTTACATGACTTCACGCGTGTTACGATATTAGAATGCAGGCCTACACTAAATAAATACTTAAATGACAAAAAAGTGATTTTAAACATGCTCTTTTTCCAATAAAATACAGATTTTATGGGGGGGGGGCGAAAAGCTTTGTGACGTTATCTTGGAGGGGGTGGTCTCAGGGCCCTCTTAACGCATAGGCCCGTTGGGTATTAGCCCAGGGGCCCACGAGCATAGGGGCCCCATGGGAATATGTTTATGTATATATATTATGTATATTTATTTTTTATTCCTGCGGCTTGAGGGGCCCAGCACTATTTCTTTGCCCGGGGGCCCAAACTGGTGTAAAGACGGCTCTGGGTAGTCTAAGTTTTTGTGACGACGCTTTAATAAGGGGGGGGTAATGAAAAATCTGCCAAAATCGCGTGTCGTCATTTATGGACAGTCCCTTCTCGGGGCCGTCCGTAAATGACGTTACGCACCTGGAGGGGGGAGGGGGTCGACCATTTGTGACGAAGGGGAGGGGGAGTATAAGAAATGTCACGTCACATCAAAACGCGTAACTTAAAATAAAAGTTGTACTTAAAAATTTGTCTGTTTACAATTTATTTAATGACGTTTTACATGGGCTTCGCGCGTGTTACGATATTAAAGTGCAGCCTTACACTAAATACATACTTAAACTTAAATGACAAAAGTGATTTGAAACATGCTCATTTTCAAATTTAAAAAATGTGGTTTTTTGGGGGGGAAGGGGCATTTTTGTGACGTAAAATTGGAAAAGAGGGGGGTCTAACTTTTAGTGAAGACGCGTGTCGTTGGGGGGGGGGTGAAAATCTGCCATAATCGCGGGACGTCATTAATGGACGGTCCCAAAGCTTTGACACCGAAAAATCAAATCCATATTTTGAAATATTTTAGTGCGCATTTTGATGTGCGTCACATTTCTTAAACACACCCCTCCCCCTCGTCACAAATGTGCGACCCCCTCCCCCACCCCCTTGTTAGGCGTGTGACGTCATTTATGGGCGGCTTCAAAGAGTAAAACCAATATCTTCTGACTCCGGCTTAATTTTTTTTTAAAATGGGGGGGGGGCGTGAGCGAATTTGTACGTACGCATGGGGGGGTCCCCAAAAATGTACGAGATGCAACGGGGGGGGAGGTGGTACAAAAATATGAATTTAGTTGTAAAACTCACGCCTCGCCTCGTCCGTTGGTGATGCCAATCAACTTGCGAATCAAAAAAAAATTTTTTTTTAAATTTAAAAATAAAAATTGTTAGTATTAGCATAATTAAAATACAGCTTTAGTCGTAACTGTAAGCACATACCATAGCCATAATTTTACGACTGCCGTAGCAGCAGACGATTCGGCGGGATGTTGCTAGCGTTACGACATGATGTAACACTAGCCAGGAAACGTTTGCTTGGCTAGTGTTACGACTAGCCTTAGTACTATTAGTTAATAGCCGTAGCAGTAACGAAGTGTCTGCTGCTACGACAAACTCTTCATAATATTTTAATTTTATACGCATAAAGTATAACATATATTATATATAAATATATAATTAATAATAATATAAATATCGTATTATTATAATATGATATTAATAGATCTGGCAGCTGGGCTTATTTATGTGTTATATTTATATGAGTATTAATTCTAAAATCTAAATTTATTTAAATAGATTTAATCAACGTATCCGCTTTTCAGAATAAGAAGAACAAAAATTACAATTACCAGCACACTCATTTAAAAGATAAGTATTTTTATTTTTTTAAAAACACTCTGGGAGCGGGAATAGAACCCTAGCTTTGCTTTTATTATCAAAGATCGTCCATCACTAACACTTCATCTAGCGGAGCTCATGTCTCTAGTTTTGTTTCTAAAAAATTATATGTTTGTCATTAAATGGACACCAATCAAGTTTTTTTTTAACCTTTAAAATTCATTATCCGGCTTACCCAGTAATCATGAAATTTTATTATGATAACTATTTTTTATTTTTAAAGTATTAGTATTAGCATAATTAAAATACAGCATATTTTTTACGACTAGTCGTAGCAGCAGACAACTCGACGGGATGTTGCTTGTGTTACGACATGTCGTAGCACTAGCAACAGCCCGTCGAGTTGTCTGCCGTTACTTTGTCGTAGCAGCAGACACTCCGCTAATTTAAACACTTAAATCAGAAATAAAAAAAGTATTTAATGCTTTACAATTAGTTTTTAGTGTGTTTAGTTGGGTTTAAAGGCAATAATAAAGGGGTTTTTAACTTAGAAAAGGTTTTTAAAAGCAGACTTCCAACAACAACAATTGCTCCGTTAGTCACAGAAGATAGTGAAAGATACAAATCGTAAAATAGTAATTTTATTTCAACAAAAAAATAATGTTTTAATTATAAAATAGATTTCATAAAAATAATTAATGAAGTAAGTTTGAAAAAATGTTTTTTTGATGACTTGAAATATAAAATGCTTTGAAATCAGGGATTACCGGTCTTGAGACATTTGCACAGCGGTTATCTACCTACAGGGCCGGACTAACACTCTGTCTTTCCGTGCAAATGCACGTAGTAAAAAAATCGAGGGGCGAAAAATTTGTTTATGGAAATGCTGAGGAGCAATCCGAAAAATGAATTTAAATAACAAGTCCCAAAAATGAGGCCACAACTCATGCTTTAATAGTATAAGTATAGCGTATAAAATTATCCTTTTAAATAATAGACGATTCATAAGTAACTATTATTCATATTAAAAAAAAATTCGATTTTAACCCATGCCGCAGTTAGTTTCATGATGGTAAGTTATTTCGCTCTTTCTACATGGCAAATGGTGTCACTAGAATATGTTGCGCCCAGTGAAAAATTGTTTAAAAAAAATTATAAAATTGGCGCCCCCGACCCTTTCCGCTTCATCAAGTTTTACTATGATATAACTTTGTAAGACTTATTTTTGCACCCCTTTACCTTGGAGCCCGGGTACATGTTTACCTCACTGCCCCACATTGTTACGACTTAGACCGGCACACAGTACAAAAGGGTTTATATTTGATTTTCTTACCAATAAAAGTGAATGTAGGTTCACATCAAACAATTATATGACATCTTGGCAATGAATAGAAATATACCAGAAATGGTTGATATATTATATATACAGCTAAAAATTCTGTTTTTTTTGCCTCTACTGCAAAATTTTTGCAATGGCTACATCTATGTTAGCAAATGATGGTTGTCGAGACTGGCAGCATATAGTACAAATCCTAAAAAGATTATGAAACTACAAAAACATTTTAAAGTCAAAATTCCTCTCTTTAATTGAGTGCTCGTTTTAAACAATAGATGATACTTCTCAAAGATTTTGGAATGCACAAACCCACCTTTGGAAGCTGTTTTTCAAGGGGTATTAACGATCGTCAAACTTATGCGAAGCTGCTTTGCATGTAGGGATAGCAAAGAAAATTTACATGAACATGATCAGAGGTGTCACTAGGGTTGGTGTCACCCAGTGCAGTAGCTCATGGTGTCACCCCGTCACTTATTACCCCATAGACCTCCTCCGAGCCTGCCAGTACCAAATAACGAGAACATACATAATTTTACCTTTTTGTGTCATCCCTTGTGATGGTGTCACCCGGTGTGGTCCGCACCCCCCCTAATGATGCCTCTGAACATGATAATGGAATATTTTTAAAGCTAGTCCAACTTTTAGCTGAATTTGATCCTGTCATGGATGAGCATGTATTATTTAGAACAGCTATCATTATTTAGATTGCAAACCTGACTTAATAAAACAGAACAAATGGCTTTCGTTAAAAGGTAGGTGTCGATTGAACAAGAAGACATCATCATTCATGAACATTTTTGGGACTTTCTTTCGCTTGAAAGATTGCCTTTGGAAAACATGAGAGGCCAAGGATTTGGTAATCGGGCGAACATGAAAGGAAAATATGTAGGGGTTGAAAAAAATACTAGAAACATCAACCCTGGTGCATTTTTTAAACCATGAGGTAGCCACTCACTTAACTTGGTAATAAATGATATGGTAAAATCATCATTAGAAGGAGCCAACTTCTTTCATCTAAAAAATTGTACTTATTTATTTCTTGATCGACTTACAGACGGCACATTCTTTCGAAGAACGCTGGACTACATACGTAACTAAAACGATTCAAATGATGTATTGTTCTGTCGTGATATGGTATTAGATATTAACTCATGCCAATCTCATTAGTAAACTCATTTAGTGCTAAAATTATGATATTGCATTGGCAATAAAACTTTTGAGAAGTTCTAATTTTTTTTTAGAATCTGAGAATAAACAATCACTGTATTGACATCCTTGTTGATTGTGGCATCCGAATTAGATGCAGATAAAAAAATTTGATTCAATGCAAGGACATCAAGTTTGTCGGAGAAAAGTCACAGTGGCTGCACAGGAAATATACTAATTCAAATTCTTTTACCACCTTGTTTACACTGTAACCAAGTCTTTAGAACAAACATTTTCTCAGCTGCAACATCACATCAGTTACTTTTGTTTTTTATATCATAAATATGAAGTAAAAGATGTTAGCTGTTCTGTGATTTTGGCAAATTGCAAAGATTTGGAAAGCCTTATAACAGATGGAGAATCAGTGGATATAAAATTTCTAATGAAATATTAGGGGTGTATTCTCTATTGAAAAAATCTTTAGAACCTTTGGAAGTTTTGAAATTCATAACAACAAAAAAATGAAATATGCTCCAAAGAAAAGTAATTTTTCCAAACTAAACAAATAACTATTTTGGAAACAAAATCTCAAACAAGATTGTCAAACCCTGCTATATATGAACAGCTTAAATATTTCTCAATTAATTAGAGATGTCTCTGAACTAAAAGTTCCTTTAAAAAATGAGTACAAAGTCATGTTAACTGTTTTTTTAATGAAGCATTTTTAGTAAAAATCTAATTAAAGTATTTGTGTTTATTACTGTGTTAAAGTTTAAGTTAAAGTGATGGATGTTCGCTAAAACATACAAAAGTCCATATACCTTTTTTTTAGAATACATAAATTGTAATTCCATAGGGGCGTAATTTTTCACTTTTGTACGGAGTGGTTCAAAGGCCCTGCTACCTGCCCACCACCCTTCACCACATTAGCTTGCCAACCATAAACTGTGATTGGCCGACCCTAGCGAGAGTCAGCCATGTTGGCAAAAAAGGGGGAAAAGTACGGGCACAAATACACATTTTTAAAAATTAAAAAATAATGTTTTCGCTGGAGCTTGAACCCAGGACCTTCCGCGTGTAAGGCGGATGTGATAATCACTACACTACGAATCTAATGTTATTCTGTGAAGGAACAACACAAAATGCAAGTACCATTGTTGGTCTCGAGACATTAGTCGACCCCAGCGAGGGTCATTCGTCATGCTTGTTTGCACATACTCGCTTTGGTGAAATATATACAGTGGGACCCACTTAACTCGAGCCCCGGTTAACTCGTCAGCTATATTAAGTCGACGTTTTTTTTTGGAACCACCAAATTCTCTCTTTGTCTTTGCATTTTCTCATCGTTAATTCTATTATTTTAAGTCGCTGAACCCTAATACCTCGAGCACAAAAGAGGGTCAAATTTGCCACCTAGTGTTGGTTATCTCGATCCCCATGACCAATCGTCAGCTTTTGAAAATGTTAGATGTGATTTTTTATAACCAAGTGAAGGCATAAAATTTCTGCCTCGCTGGTGATGTCACAGCCCGCTTGCTCACAGCGCTGTGTTACTAACATAAATCGCCAGCTTTTGAAAATGTTACTTATCGGTAGGGCTGAACCGATCGGTTTGACTACTCGGCATCGGCCGATTTTCGTATACTCGGAGATACCCGGCAATCGGCCGCGTAAGTGATGCCGATGCCGAGTATTACGTAATTGCTCCAATAGCAAAGATGCACGCAGAATCACATGTCTAAAACATTTCGTTTCGTATGGAAAAACAAAATGTACCGTGTGCAGACTTGTTGTCATTGGCAACCATTCATCCTTCAACCTCATTTGACTCTATTACTACTGCTTTGTTCTCATTGTTTCATTCATTAGAAGTCGCCGTGTGCAAAAGCCATTCAACTATTGGTTAGAATTAATTAAAATGTGTCAAAGTTGAAGGTTCAAAAGTTCAAAAGGAGTTCCTAATTTATTTTTGTACACTTTTATAGAGAAGAGTTCGCTTTTTTGTCATGAGTCATATATAGGTCATGATAGTCTGATAGACAAACAAATAACGGCAACGCCTTTGTGTAAAACAAAACCTCCAAAAACGTGCATGTACATTCTCATTTATTAACGCTAGTGATGGGACGATACCAAAATCATAGGGTGCTTACTGTAAACGAGGCTCCCCAGATTTTAAAATATATAATATAACAGACTACAGACAGTTTACCAACCCCACTCTCAATCTCCCACACCATTGTTGATGGTTAGTCCGATTAGCACTCAAGTTACCAAAGGAATTCTGAGTCCATTGTAAGCTGAGGGGACGGGGTGGGTTATTTATTTGTGTAGCTTGTAAGGAAAGTCACGCAAGTCACCAGCGGACCCTGCACGCGCACGGGGGAAAGCACGCGGTGTGGCGGGCAGGATTAGATGAATTCGTTATACATGTAGTTATGTACTAGGGGGAAAAAAATGCGCTAACTCAATTAAGAGTTATATTTAAACTTAAACAGTCCTTAAAAACTAATGGTCTTACAACCTTAGGAAAGAGTGAAGAAATAGGGTCCCGATATTCCGATACAATTCCGATTAAACGTCCCATCACTAATTAACGCACATCATGTATATAAAGAAATTTCAAGCACAAGTTAATATTTTGTCGCCATATTGGTTTTCGTTTAACTCGATGATCGGTTATCTCAGCGCCATTTTTCATACCCCAAGGCAGTCGACTTAACCGGGTCCCACTGTATATAGATCGCATTTTATTAGTACTATAACATATAAAACTGTAGGTCTAATATGTATATGAATCTTTTAGTAGTTATGAATGATCCGAGTATGACTATAGACCAGAGGTGGCCAGAGCTGAAGTAACTGAGAGCCATTTTAAAATATAAGAAAATTATTGAGAGCCGCAGTGAAGTACTATGGCTCATAAAACCTGGCTTGGGAATCTTCCAGTAATGCTTGTAACATATCTTTCATCAATTGTTTGCGAGCTGCAATGTGAACACAGAAGAGCCGCATGGGGCTCGCGAGCCGCGGTTTGGCCACCGTTGGTCTACAGTATGACTATAGTTGTATAGTATAGTGCACTACACTATACTATTAATAATACTACTGCTACACTAGTAAACTAGAATATTATTCTATTCTCCAACTAGTATTATAGATATGTTATGGCCAAGTCTGGCCAAAGCCCGAAGTACTTACAACTAACAATTGTAATTCAGGCTTTGGCTGGCCAATTTGCGAAGTAGCTGGGTATCCTTGGCCAAAGCCCGATCTGGTAAAAGAATACTGCCCGGTTAGCGGCACATCTGTCGCTTCTGGTGTGTTGGCGTGTGCGGGGTTGGTAAAAGGGTGCCACGCTGTGGCGATGCTATTGCGACCTCTTAACAGTAGAAGAAGTTGCTTACCAGCTACTTGATATCTTCACCACCATAGGGGCTTCAAGTGTGCTTCAATCAGACAATGGGAAAAAATTTGCAAACCAAATTGTAAATGAGCTTAAGAACATGTGGCCTGAACTAAAACTGGTACACGGAAAACCGAGGCATAGTCAAAGCCAAGGTTCCGTCGAACGTGCCAACCAAGATGTTCAGAATATGATGATGACATGGATGCAGACAAATGAATCAAGACATTGGGCTGAGAGTCTCAGATTTGCTCAATTCATGAAAAACCGTTCTTTTCACCAAGGCATTCAGCAGTCGCCATATGAGGCCATGTTTGGCTGCAAAGCAAAAGTTGGGCTGAGTACCTCAAATCTGCCCAGATAGGTGATTGATAATGTAGCTACGGAGGAAGACCTTATCAACGTCCAACTAGAAATGGAGGATAGTATAAATGCAGGGACTGCCTCTAGAAATGGAGATGCTGCCGTGCTGGTGGAGGAACCATCGGAAAGTTCAGACCAGTTACTTGACAATAAAAATGCAAAAAATATGTGTATGGTATGTGAAAAAGAGTGCAGTTCGGCCATTTTTTGTGATTCCTGCGGCCAAGATCTGCGTGCTATTTGTGGAATATGCAGTGAATCAGATGAAGGATGCAGGGGTAAAATAACTTGCAGGCTATGTCACAATAAAGAAGAAATCAGGAAGAAGAGGTCAGCAGCTCACAACAGTTTGCAAGGTCAAGCTGTGAAGATGCTTAAAAATTCAGATGCAAAATTCCCACCAGTGAAAGTTGGGGATAACGTCCGTGTTCGTATACCAGATGTTGGCAGAGGTGCGGTGATCCAAGAAGCGTTCATGCAGTTGTCATGAACTTTGAAGATGGCTTCTACAAGCTAGGAACAGAACGTGGTGTTCTCAAACAACTGTATTCCAGAAGCGAGTTTTCCATTGTACATCATGAGAAACTGCTCACACTAAAATCTGTGGGCACAGAAGAAAAATCATTACGCACCCTGGCGTCTTCCCAATCACTGACTGGTGGCCAAGGCTTCACTCAATGCAATTGCAGTACTAAGTGTGCAACAAATCGCTGCAAATGTATGAAGAACAAACGATTATGTAATTCAAAACATCATAAAATTTCATCCTGTTGAAATACGTGATAACAGAAAGAAATAGTTTACTATACTTATTAAGTTTCACTTTTGTAACTGGTTTTTATCATTTTTAACTGACAATCAATGTTAAGTATTAAATCCTACTAGTCAACCTTCAATCTGCTCATGACTGCTTTCTTCGGGCTTTGGCCAATCGACCCTAGCCTTTTCACAAACTAGCCGGCCAAAGCCGGAATTTTGGGCTTTGGCAGGCTAATTTACAGCAACATTGGCCACTTCGCGAAATGGCCGATTTCAGGCTATGGCTGTAACATTTATAAGTAATTGTAATATTAATATTTCTTCTGTCTGTATCTAGTGACAGCAGTATTTAATTTAGGCTAAATAAAAAATCACGAATCACAGGGCCTTCCCCTCAACACATGACACATATTGTACACTAAAATTTAAATTTTAAATCTTTTGTTATTATTATTATGCATTGGCACAGGCCAATTGGCCCTCCATAATGAAGTAGGTCACTTTACTAAATCAAATAAAATTGATTGAATTTCATATGCATGAAAATAGAAAGAAAGTGTGATTTTACCTTTGTCACAATCACAAAATAAAGTCTCACTTTCTTAGAGGTAGAAACTTAGACTTAGAACCCACTCCCTCCTTGGCCTTGGAGTTTGGGGGAACATGGCCTTCCCTGATTCTAAAAATATGGCTTAAAATAAAATACCTATTTAAAATAATTTTGAAAAGAGAGCTAATTTTTACCTCTTTCATTATTTCAGGCACTGCAATATTGGCAGTTTTGCTAGCAGGCTATTTTGCACAGATTTATTTGCCTCCACCAAAGCCTAAAATTGTTGGCATTGATTTAGGTCAGTGTTATCATATTCATCATTTTTCCTTTTAGTTCCTAGTGGAAACATATTTAACATATGAAATATTTTTATTTTTAAAAATCCTCTGGACATAAAAAGATTTTAAAATATTACATTTTGAAGTTTTTCTAATTGTCAATTGTAACGAATCCTTTGCTTGTAGGTACAACATATTCATGTGTTGGGATGTATCATGCTGTAACTGGTAATGTTTCAGTTCTTGTAACTCAAGATAACCATAAGTGTATACCAAGTGTTGTGGCTATATTGTAAGTAGCATCTTATTGTAAGGTGTATTTTTGTAAATTAATATTTTAATTTCTAACCTAGCTATACCAAATTTGATTGTTCATCAACAATAAATTTTTCAACAAAATGCCAAAAAATACATTTAAAGAAAATGAGAAAATTTTTGTTGCAGGGATGATAAAGTTCTAGTTGGTTATAAAGCATTTGCTCAAGCAGAACACAACCCATATAATACATTGTATGATGCAAAAAGATTCATAGGAAAGAAATTCAATAATCAGGAATTAATTGATGCTCAAAGACAATATGCATTCAAGGTAGAATATTTTCCCAATGATTTTTAGATTCTGGAAATATTTATTTGATCAAAATTTCATTTTTTGACAATTGTTCATAATTTTTTTTTAGTATTCCAGTGAAATAAAATTAATTGTTTTTAATTTATAATTGAGATATCTTGTATCTAAAAAAAAACACTTATCTTTTGAGATAGACAAGAGTAAATTATAAGAATTATTTTAAATTTATTAACAGCTGGTCACAGTTTTTTCATTCATTAATTATTAGAAGCAAACAAACTTTTTTTCTTACCTTAGCTTAAGGCTGATGCAGAGGGTATGGTTCGTTTTGCAGTTGTTGTCAATGGAACTGAACAACTCATAACACCTGAAGATGTTGGGTCGTACATAATTCGTGAGCTGAAAAATGCAGCAGAGAAAAATTTGTCATCTCCTGTCACCAAAGTAGTTATGTCAGTTCCAGCAGAGTTTGATGATCTCCAGAGAAATTATACCATAAAGGCTGGCCACCTAGCAGGTTTGAACAATTCGTTGCAAAAATAACAGGACTTGGGCTATATTTTGAAATGACTTTATTTAACTTGATTATCATATATATCCTGTTGTCAGTTTCTGCAATTGAAATTTTAAAATTGAATTTTTACTTCTTTTTTATTTTAAATAGCTTTAAATTTTTCAATTTTTCTCATGTACATATCTTTGATGGCAATAGATGTTGAAAAAATGAATAAATTACTTTAAAATTGACTTTGATTGGACTTGAACCACTTACGTTTTGATTGAATTCACAATCAAAGCTCACTTTGTCAGGGAAAATAAAGTAATTGGGGTGAGACTGCAATCAGGCTTTTAAATAGGTAAATGTATAACATATAAACAGGGTATTAGTTAGCCTGACAGGGCGTAACACAACAGCGAACGATTCGGCAAAGAGCCTTCCTAAAACGGAAGACTAGTACACAAATAAAACAAATATAACGAAAGAATAAAAACACTTAGCTGCGGTGAAATCCAAGTAGTCCAGTAGAGATGTCAGGGAAACAATTTTTTGGGGAGGTGAAAAAAAACTGTCAATATAATAGTAGATGCAGAAATGTTGTGCTACATATACAACTTTCTATATACTTTGCTGCAAGAGATATATTTCTTTTGCTGTCTGAATAATCTACATTTATGATAGATATATTGTAAACGTTCTGGATATGCCTAAATTTTCATAATAAATATTTTATTTTAATAAAATTGCATATTTTACATAATTGTTGAATCTTAGCAGAAGTTTATTATCACTCAAGTAAAGATTTGAATTATCAATATTAATAATTTTGCAACCAGTATGCAAAATGAAAAGTAATTTTCTAAACCACTTAAATTAATACAAATTATAGAAAGATACATATTTTTACAATTTGAAACTTTTAGTACACGATATATATTTTTCAATCGCTAGATTTATAATTTCCAAATACAGCTGGCAGCTACAGTAGAATCCTTACAAAAAATTTCCCACCCATAAAAGTACTTAAAATATCTTTACTTGGCAGACCCCATTTTTTTATCACTTAATAAACTTAATTTTTATATATTCCAATATCCAAAATAAAATTTCTTCTTTAAAAAACTTTGATTTATTATTTTTTTAAAGTAAAATTATTCCTAAATACTGTAGGCAATAAATTTTGATACAACTTTATATGGCAAATTAATGAATGTAGGTTTCTTTAAAAATTAAGCTGATACTTCTTTTGATGTGATATTGTACAATCTTCTCTATTGCTTTATATCATACAGGAGTCGATGTGTTGCGTGTGATCAATGAGCCAACTGCAGCAGCCCTAGCATATGGACTACACAAAAAATCAAACTTACACAATGTACTAGTAGTTGACTTGGGTGGGGGAACACTGGATGTATCATTACTAAATATACAAGGAGGAATGTTTCTGACTCAAGCAATGGCAGGTAATTCAAAAACAAAAACAAAATTTCATTTTCTACACATAGCATACAGTGACCAAAAAAAAATTTAACATTTTTAAAAAAAATTAACATCTCCTTCATTATATTTCATTCAGGCAACAATCATTTAGGAGGCCAGGATTTCAACCAAAGACTGATGGAGTATCTGCTAAAGCTTATAGCATCACGGTTTGAACAAGTTCTAGAAGACAAGGAGGACATTCAGTCCCTGAGACTCAAAGTTGAAGAAATCAAGCTGAATTTAACCTATCACCACACAGCTGTTGTTTCTTTGAATCTCCACTCTTTAGGAAATAAACATTTTATAGAAAAAGTGACGAGAGAAGAATTTGAAGGTCTTAATTTAGATCTTTTTAATAAAGTTCTAGAACCTATTGACAAGGTGTTACAATCTACAGAGCTTCTGAGCAATGAAGTAGATGAGATAGTGTTGGTTGGGGGCTCAACAAGGATACCAAGGATTATTGAAATGATCAAAACTCACATGAACAAGACGCCCAATACAAATGTTGACCCAGAACTGGCTGTTGTAACAGGTGTTAGTATACAAGCAGGAATACTCGGGGGTATGTGGCCACTAACAGTTAGTGCAGTGGAGTTGCCAACTAGGGTCAATAAGATTCATATACGATAGTTAAAATACAAGTTCTTTGTTATTTTTGTGTGATATTTATTTCTCTTATCTTTTCAAATTTGGAGCAAAGGCTGTCACTAAACAAACAAAGGAAAAAAACCAGTTTAATAAAAACACTTAGCTCATCTGTCAAAATAGAAAGATTTTTTATTTTCACCTATCTAGCTCTGATTAAAAAATGACTGCCTTCTGTTACATTTTTTGTGTAATAAATTAAATAAAATACAAATGTTTAAATGTTCAATATGCCCAAGCTTGATTATTCTAAGTCACTTTCTTAACAATGTGGAATTAATTATTTTAAGATTGCACTCTTGCAATACCAGCAGTACCAATGACATAGAAGTATTTTAAAAACTGATTTTTTTTTAAAATTTCAATTTACATTGTCAGAAGAATAGGGTTAAAAAAGAGCAACCCTCTGTTTATAATGAAGACACCAATAAAAATGTTGTTGTTTTTTTAACCTGATAGAAATTCTTTTTAAATCCATTTAAAATTGGATTTTTAAATACTTTTTAAACTTAATTGAAAACAGCCCAGATCTAACAAGCTATTGTGCGAGCTTTACAATGTAAGCTTTGGTGCTGTTTTGTGTTTCTTTTTAAGTCAATTGCTTAAATTGTCCCTTCCTCTAAACATTAATTGTAAAGATTTTTTTAGTTTTTTAACTTGAACGTCTAAAATCGTAAGGCAAATAAATTTAACCTCGATGCCTCATACATGAGGGAAATATTTCATTGTTGTTACGTTACTTATTTAAAAAGCATCTATTATGAACAACTTACATAAAATTACATAATTGAATAAAATTCAATCAATATTATTCAGCCCAGCACTATTTATGTCAGTAAAAGACAGAGAGGCTTTTGTTATATTCATTCAAAAACTTCATACTTAAATTGATAGATTTGATAAGTATAATATTCTTGTTTCAATTTCACTTATTGAAGATATTTTACAAATATATATGACTTTGACAAATAGCTTTAAAATAAAAGTGTTCAAAATATTCTTCTTTGTTCTCTGATAATGTATTGAATTAATGAGTTATATCTTCTTATGTGACCTAAGTTATGAATAGAACATGTTAGTGATACTTAGTTACATTTTTACACATGGTCCATTAATGTGTTTTTATGTAAACACTTAGTGAACTTTTACAAATTAATTTTGTTTAAAAAATTAAATTAAACTTAATCAAGGGACATGTTTATTTATCAACTTTGTCATATAGCTTTAAATTGAAACAAAATCTAATTCCAAAACAAACTATTTTTTTATAAATACTTGAATCAACAATTACTTCATCACATGGGGGCCTAATCCTTTTTTGATTCCATTAAATTTTAATTAATATTCTTTTCTGGTACCCAATAATTAACATTAAAAAAATTGTTTGAACATAAATTGCTACTAAAAAAATCATATACCTTGCACCAAAATTATCTATAAGTTAGAAATATTTTTCCCTTCTGTGATCTCAAATGAATATAGTATATTTTGATGTAATAAGATTCCACTGTTCCACGAAGTTAAACCGATAATACTTTGCCTACTGTATGTTTAAATCATTTGTTAAATTGTATTATTTATTTATTGTCTCAGTGAGACAAATGTATTTATAATGATGTATATAAACGTTTGCATTTTTTAAAAATTCATCTGTCATTGTCTCCCTAAAAATATTATTAATTTTTCTAAACATATATAAATATAAAAAATAACTCTAAATTTACGTTGATGTTTATTTTGAAAAAAGAAAAATATGTACCTCTTTCATTTTTTAAGAAAATCAATAAAAAATATTTTTATAATCTTGCAATCTTTTTATTGGATCACATCATTAAATATATTGTGCATATAGGCTCAATAGTTTTTATGTTTAAAAATTTTGTCAAAAATTTTCAGAGATGACTATTATTTTATCTTATTTATTACAGACGCTCCTTCAATACAGAAGATTATTGCGTCCAATGCTTAACCATGGTTTATCTCTAGTCTTGCATTTTTATTAGAGTTTTAAATCTTGATAGAGTATTTGTTTTCCTGGTTTGATCAAGCTAACCATTCCATGTCCAAATTCCAGGCGGGAAGAACGAGAATGTGTATGTGTTTATTCTTGCATACGGAATAAGAAAAGTGTTTTTATCCCTATGTCTATCTGAGGGTTGTATTAGATTATCTTTGTGTTGTATTTACAAGTTAGAATTAATTGCCTTATATTTTATTACATTTTTGCTCTTTGTTCTTCTGTCATGTTAAAAATTAATTTTAATTTGGATTTAAGAAAAATAATTGTAAGTCAGCACAGAAAATGTTTTAGGTTGTTTTTTTTATCGCAGTTAGCAATTTAAAATGGATTTCTCTAAATGTATTTATTGAAAATCAAAATATTCTATTAACTCACATTTTAAAAAAATTAAAAATAACTTTATTATGTAACTTTTAATGGATGAATTG
Source organism: Ampullaceana balthica (assembly GCA_944989445.1). Lineage (NCBI taxonomy): Eukaryota > Metazoa > Mollusca > Gastropoda > Lymnaeidae > Ampullaceana > Ampullaceana balthica. The sequence continues at coordinate 194,058 of CALYLW010000288.1, read as the reverse complement.
TTTAATGATCTGATTTTTATTTTATATTAAATATTTCACTGGGTAAGGTTTTCAATAGATTTAAATTTGAATTATTTTATTTTTTGCACATATTTGTTGTAATTATAAATGACTATAAAAATTTCAACTAAGTTATGTCTTTGCCGTATTTATTTTAAGTTGATTGTTAGGTCAGTCAACACTAATTACAAATTCTTTTTTGACTAAAGGTTTTTAATAGTGACTTACCTGGCAATACCAGGGATTGATTTAGGAAATATTTTCTACAAGCTTACTAAAAAAGGTAAATGCCATTGTAACAATAATAAAACTTGTTGCAAATAATAAATAAAATGTGAAATTTTCTTGCATAAAAACATTTCTGATAGCTTTTGTGAATATTTTGTTCCCCACATGAAGCACATTCTCTGAAGCCCATTTCAGATTTATTTTTAAAATGTATAAGTCCATTTCCCTTGTGGAATCTGGCTCCAGTTACTTGATGGATACCATTTTCTGGAGGGATCAATTTCCCTTGTAAAATAGCATTCTTGAAAGGATCTCATTCCTGTAGAGATCAGTTCACAGATGTGATCAACTGATGAGATCCTGTTGTCAATTTAGGTTAAATTTCCATTTGGACACTGTTTATCTTGATCCTTTTTCTTCATTTTTTCCCCATTTCTAATTGAGCCATGTTCCCTTTTGATGTCATAAGGAGAACCTTTACCCCGTCTGCCAAAGATCCATCATACAAGCTTTCAAATTCATTTGTGCATATAATTTGGGGTAGCAGGGCCATTGTAATAAAAATTGGATATCTAAAATTATTTAACTAAAAATGAGGAAGTTGAATTAAAGCTTTTTTAAAATATAAAAAAAATAATAAACAAGGACAAGTGTATAATCCTAATATGATTATAGCAGAGAAAACAAAAAGTTTAGAAATTTTTATCTACAAGATAGACAAAGTTATAAGAATTCAGGAACTAATCAAATGACTTTCGTTGAGTTAGTATTCAGTAAACAACTACTCCTCTTGGGCATATACCTGAGCTAACTCCTAAAGTAAATTACTGGTTTTAAAGTATATGAAGTGAAACCCAATGCATTTTTGGGGTTTCATTTCAAATTTAATCTTGTCATATCAATAAAAAGATGATATAAAGACCATTAAAAAAAAATTTTAAATATGATTTATTGACCAATTTAAATTTGTAAAAGTTAGAATAAAAGACCAATCTAACTTTTTAAAAGATGATAAAAGTCAGTAAAAAATATTTTTTATTGAGATAAAGACAAATGAATCATTTATGAAAACATAATTTTAAGAACAATGAAAAAACATATTTGTAAAAGAAACTCTCAACTGAATAATTTGAATTGACAACGCAAAGACTTCAACTAAATCAATGCTGCAGTACTAAACAATGAATTCAATGTGGATTCCACCATATTTTTCTAAAAACATTTTTGACTAGCCAGCATTTAAATCACACTTTGTAAAAACTTTCATGATTTAAAGTATAATTAAAACGTTTTTTTTAAGCCCAAGAAAAAAAACTACTTTCAATGCAATGATATAGTCATTTCCAACATTTAATAGATTTTCATTTGTATGATTTTAAATTCATTTTGGTAAATAATTAAATGTGTTCAACGTTTTGGTATCCAACTATCTGGAAAACAGTAATTCGAGGTTTTGATAAGATTCGTAGCTATTAAAAACTGAAAAGGTTGTTATTTAATAAGCAGCCTGTTTCCCCGAACATCAGGCTTTTGGTCTCACCTCACCTTTCCAAAATCATTTACTTCCAGTTCCAGAACGATTGATTTAATGTGGCTTGAAGCTAATGATAAACTGGATTCTGTAGTCATTTGTCATTTTTTTTTAAAATTATATTTTAAAATTATTTTTAACTATTTATTTTAAAAAAGCTACGAAAATCAAAGACACTAATGTCTTATAAACCTCGTTGGCTGAGAGCTGTGGACAGTTCTTGAATTTCCCGAATACAAGAACCAGGAGTACAAGGATCGCTAAAACCAACAACGATGTTCTCTTTCCCCAAACGTGCCACGAAAATAGAGTTTTCCGCCTTTCCTATCACAGCTGCGTTCAGGTCGTCTTTAAAACAAGTGTATGTGAGGGTCATCAGGGAGATCTTTCACAGTCCCGCTGTAGTTGGAAGTAAGGCTGCAGATAAGCGTCATGACATCTTCCGTGAGTATCACGAGACCAGATGTCTTTGCGAGAATCTCCCCCTCCATTGATGCCACGAAAGCGTCACTTACCTTACCTGTCATTGAAATTAAGTAATGAAAATGAAATAGAAAGTCCTCACCTGAGAAATAATGTCAAATAACAAGATTTGAACATAATAAACCAAATGTTATTATACAAGAAAAATAGGTGTAGCCCGCCGCCAGTAATATATCGGTCCCAGACAATGTGATACGTGTCTCGTTAGCCCCCCCCCTCTTTTGCCATTAATATCTTAATGAAATATGTTCAACTAATTACCTCAAATATTTCTAGCCATAGATTTTCGCCACGATATGACAAGGCCTAACAGTTCAATCATCATAGTCGTCCTTTGACAAATATTGTGTAAATGGATAGATTATATTTATTTCCGAATTAATTCATATTAATAGAATTAATATATTTTTTATTGAACTATCAATCCCAGAAAACATGCTGATATTTTATTTCGCTGTCATTTTCCTCAAAGAGTAGTGGCCTTAATGTTGTTGACAGGGGAAACACAATGGGAGCGCTTATGGTGGATCTTTGGTGCTCAGGAAGTGATATCCGGAAAGAACATTTGTGTAAGCCCTAGCTGTTAAGCTATTAATCTAACCTCTTTGCAAAAGCATCTCAAGCAAACACTCCAGAGAGGACTGAAACAGATCGTCTTTCAGCATGGTATCTCCGCTTTCCATCGTGTCAACAGACATCAAGTCTATAGATGCTGATCTGGTCATACAATTCACAGGTGAACTAACCAAATCCCTCGCGCTCATCATATCTTGTGACGTCTGATGGTGTGGTACAGACGGAACGGTCAAAGCATGCAAAGGGGGTTTTTGGGATATCTTTTGTCGTGACCATTGGTTTCATATTGTAATCTTTATTTCTAAAGTATTCGCTCAAAACTTCTTCGTTAGAGACCAACTTGGTGTCAATGACCCAACCATCACTGCAACTGTCACTAAACTGTATGCCAATGTTGTATTCACCACTGCTGGTCATATCCGGAGACACATCATCGTGGCTTGCTGGAAATAGCCAACATCGTAGTTGCCTTGTGTTAATTTAGTGTACACATCTTTTTTATAATGTCGGGGTTCTCTCCGGTTATTTCTGGAAGTCGTGTCTTTCTTTTTGTGTGTCTGTTGAATCGGTTTAATGACATTTAGCAGGCGTGTTTCATTTTTGTCAGTTTCAAGCGCTTGCTGTGAGTTTTGAATTTCTTTCGACAGTGAAAGTTTTTCGCAAGTGAAGGCGTTTCGGATTTGCTTTCTTTTTTTATTTTTTTTAACTAAATTTTGGGACATGTTATTTCTTAGGTGCGGTGAGGTATGCACTGGGTTTTCAGTTTTGTTGGTAGTTGCATGAAATCTTTGCTCCTGTTTACTGGGAATTGAAATCACAGGGCTTATATCCTCTGTGTATTCACTCGAACTGCTGGTATACTTTCTCCCACGTATAAACTCGTACGCTCTTTGAAGTTTAGGATTTTTTACTCCACGCCTGCTATCCAAAACCATTTGAACAGTTGTCGCCATGTCATCATCATAATCATTTATTGTGGACGGGGGCGAGGTCGTCTTGGTGGCGTTGATATGTTTTCTTATCCAACTACTGTCAATTGCATGCCTGGAAATATATTCTGTAAACGAGATATCAGACTTTTCTCCGGACGCCATTTCTCTACCATAAGTTCTATTAGTTTCAACAAAACAAACATCTTGAGGACATTCTTCCGTAACAGGTTTATTTATTTCTGACAGATTCTTTTCTTCACAGTTAAAATTATTGAGCAAAACTTCATTCTTGGTCTCCACACCTGGTGATACTTCATTATCAGCCGTTGTACTATCAAGTGACTCCATATCATCATCTCGGGGGTGTTCACCTGACTTTATGGAAGAAACAATTTTCGTCACCACATTTGTGAACCACGTCCAACCAGACCTTGGGGTGCCATGCTCAACACAAGCATTTTGGAAAGAATCAGGAAACTCATTCGTACACAATTCATTCGTTGTTTTGGGCTGGATAGAGATACAGCCGTCTGCAGAAGATTTGTGTTGCTCGGATTCCGAAATGTTTACTTCAAAACTAGGAATTTGATGCTGGGATACAATTTCATTACGGTCCGACTCAAGGAGGAAATCTGACGCGATGATGGATCTATAATCTTCAGATCCTTTATCGCATAATTCTGTATTGCTTACATGAGTCTTGAACGGAGTCTCTGGAACTGAATGAAAACCGTCGAATGTCTTACTGCATGCTGTGCTAAGATTGTTGTTTCCCAACACAAGCCTGACACTGGTCTCTGGTGCCTGGCTAGCAGTAGACAGCAATATGTTACATTCTTTTTTACCCCATTTTGCAGTTCTGTTACTGTTCAACCAATTCGCTACGGACAATTTGTTTGTTGAATGTCCAATTTTCTCGTGCCGTGACTGGATGTGCTTGCCGATGTTTCTTGTTACCCCCATGAGGCCGTTATTTATTTTATATGCAAATGAAAGTTGATTTCTTTCTAATTTAAGGTCTTCAATTACCTGCTCTGATTTTGCCATTGAATCCGATCTGTGGTCTAATAGATTTCCATTTGCTTGTAAATGCGTTGAGTCGTCATATCTTTCAGTGATTTTTGTGTCTAGTGACGCCGAGCTAGCGATTTCCGGTGTCATGTCAGAGATTTGATGATAAACTGAGTCTAATTCTCTTTCAAACTGATAGGGATGGTAAAACTCTTCCTCTGATTCTTCTCTGTTAGAAAATACGTTTAAACCTTCAGAAAAAAACTCAACATTCTCTTGACTTAGAATATCCTGTGAGATGTGAGCTTCGATTTCACTGACATTATCACTGTTTGACTTGGTGTATTCGATTTCACTGACATTATCACTGTTTGACTTGGTGTATTCGATTTCACTGACATTATCACTGTTTGACTTGGTGTATTCGATTTCACTGACATTATCACTGTTTGACTTGGTGTATTCGATTTCACTGACATTATCACTGTTTGACTTGGAGTATTCGATTTCACTGACATTATCACTGTTTGACTTGATGTATTCTTTTACATCGTCATCAGTTTCGTCATAGTTGATTTCAGTTTTGAATTTGGGAGACATTTCAGGATCGTGTTCGAAAGTGATCTTTAAATCATCATCTTCTTGAATTAGGTCACGCTCTATTTTTGTATCTTTTGACAGATCTCCACAATTAACATTAAATATGCTGGAACCCATGTCGCTGTCATTGACATCCAAATCCTGCAACACGTTATACTTATCACCACTGCATATATATTCTAAATGAGATTTAGTGTTGTTCTGGATATTGGAACTCGATTTAAAGATAACACTTTGAGACTTAACAGTTTGTTTAGACTCCTCTTTACTGGAATGCACCACGCCTTCTGCGCAGTCATGTTTTGTTGGTAGCATAGACTCAATGTTGATATCAACCAAACGTTTCCAACATATTAAAGGGTCTCGTGTTAGTCGCTTCAAGTTCGAATCGTGTTCCTCCCATGACTTTAGTTTATCGAATTGTGTATATTGGTCGTGGGGAGGAGAACCAGGGTTCACTTTGATTTTGATGCAAACGCTTCTTTTTCCTCTGTCTAAATTGTCAAGCTCCAAATTACTTATCATCTTCTCATCAATATGTCCGTTATCTTCATTATTTTTCAGATTATCATCGATAAACAAAAAATTACCTATTAAATTCTCCTCTGCGCATTCTTGCCTCCCTCTATTTTCTAGCTCTCCTGAGCAACACACAATTGGTTCCCTTTCTTTTTTTGGAATTGAGTTTGTAGAGGTAATATACTCTTTTATTGTGATAGTAGCGTCAAAGCCGGACACATCAGAATTTGAGAGAGCAGCCGGGTTTTCATTATATTCAAATTTATCCGGTTCGACAGCACACACTTTTTTGGTGAGAAAACTCCCTAAATTTTCATTATTGTTTTCTCCGCTAACTATATCGTCGCTGGAAAATGCAAGTGCACCATTTGTTTTTATTATTTCATCACTTGTACCCGTTTTTAAACTTTTGCCATTATCAGTTGCATCTTGTGACTCGCTCCCCTGTTCACAGTCATACTTATGTTCGATCTCAGTTGTACTTAAGAAATTTGGCTCGTTATGTTTAGCTTTGTCTATTTCAGAATAGTCCACAAAACAATTGCTATGATTGTCAGTTTCATGATGCCCATGATCGTTTTCCTTCTTCTGCTCAGAACTCGAGGATGACGAAACGCCTATTATTTCACCTCCACTAACATTGTTCACATAAGGTTCACAAAACGTGGAAACTCTAGATTGATAGTTAAGTAGTGGACTGGATTGTACGAAGTCTTCTTGGTCATCGCAGTAATGTCCAGTCTGCCATGCTGGCCTGTTTAAAAGGTTTTCAGATCGTTCCCGTATATGAACAGTTCTTTGCAGCATTACATTTTCTACCGTTCTATTCGTTGTTTCCGGTCTATTCATCTCTAATTCTCTCAGGTTTGACTCTAATGACACATCCCTAAATCCTTCTGAGAAGAAAACGTTTGGGATTTGATAAGTCTTCTCCTTAGGATAGACAGCATCGTTGTCGTCAGAACAAAACTCCACACAAGTGTCTTCTTCAAATGACAAGTCCCAATCACTCTCTCCACCTGATTCTAAGATCGTGTTTTCATTGACAGAACATGGAAGACCGTCAGTATGAGTTATAATACCACTGTCCTCAAGTCTCGAACAGTTCATTTCACTGTCTGCGTCACATGTGTATTCTCCGCCTTGTATTTTATAATCCGTAGCTGGGTTTTTAGCAAGTTCTGTATCCGAAGCATCAACACTATTTAAATTGGATGTTGTTATTTGACCATCCAGACACGATATACAATTTTTAAAGCTGTCGTTTGTCTTAGATGCACTTTTGAGTTCCTGCTCCCATCTTAGCTCATTTTCACGCACAGCCATGTTGTCACTTGTTATAGCATCACTGCTGTTCAGATTGTTAGCTCTTTCTTGAAAGGTAGACGGTTGTTTAAAATATAATTCATTTCTATTAAATCTTTGGTGAACCGTTTCAGTTCCTTCTGGCAAATTTTCCTGAATGTACTTTCCCCCATTTAAGGATATCGGTTGAACGTGTCTATTTTTAAAAGAATGTTTCCTTTTATTTTGCTTTTCCTCAAAATTGAACATTTTAGCATTTGGTTTGTCTATATGAAAATCTGATTTCTCAGTCACCAAATAATCAGGACAACAGCCAGAGGTACCTAAAGCCCCACCCCATTCTGATATTGTATGACCAGAGGTACCTAAAGCCCCACCACATTCTGATATTGTATGACCAGAGGTACCTAAAGCGCCACCACATTCTGATATTGTATGACCAGAGGTACCTAAAGCCCCACCACATTCTGATATTGTGAGACCAAGATACTCGGGGACACGACCAGAGCTCACATCAAATCCGTGTCCATGACATTTCTCAGTGACGTTTTCCGCACCATTAGAGAACAATATTGAATTTAAGTTCATTTCCACCAGTCTTTTCCATGGGATCAATGGATTTCTTGTGAGATTTTTCACGTCTGCTGCTTGAGGTGTTGTCTCAGTCATCTTAAGTCTGGTGATATAAGATTTTTTTTTAAAATGTAACTCAGTCACGGCAAATTATTAAAGTGTGTCCATTTAATGTGGGAAATTTTATTCTTTATCAGAAAATTGTAATTTTTATTAACGTTCACATTAAATATATTAGTGCCGTAATAGATATCTTAGATATGGATAAATTATAATTTGAATATAAAAAATTTTAAAAGCACTTACAGTACTTATATGAATAGTCGTTCTTTTTGAAAATTACTTCTTAAATATTAGATGTTAAATAACAAAATGTGTACCAAATTTACGAAATGTTCGAGTATGTGAGTAACAATGATTAACTAGACACAAAGTAAGAGTCATGGAGACGAAATCACATAGCTTAGTTTTTCTTGCGAGTTGAGTATAATAAGCGTGTAGCTCTTTTTTTTTCTTCTTTTTTTCTAGCAGTCTTTTTTGTAATGAGGTTATTTTCAACTTCCATTTCCTGCACTATGGTACGCACTATCAAATGACGTCAATTTAATCGAATTACATATGTTTATTAGTAATATTAGTTGTAACCAGCTTGTGGTTAGTTTTAGTAGCGACTTTTTATTGGTGCCACCAAAAAAATGTAGCATACAAAAAAAATGTCACGCTTAAATAAAGTTCATGTAAGGGGCCATCCATATATTACGTACGCACAAAATTCTTATTTTTGAACTCCCCCCCCCCGTTGCATCCCGTACATTTTCCGGACCCCCTCCCTTTCCCATGCGTACGTACAAATTCGCTCAACCATTTTCGAAAAAACAAATTAAGCCGGAGTCAGAAAGAAGATATTGGTTTTACTCTTTGAAGCCGTTCATAAATGACGTCACACGCCTAAAAAAGGGGGCGGGGGAAAAGGTCACGCATTTGTGAAGAGGGGGAGGGGATTATTAAGAAATGTGACGTCACATCAAAATGCGCACTAAATATTTGCAAATGAGGCTTTTTTTTTGTCAAAGCTTTGGGGCCGTCCATTAATGACGTCCCGCGATTATAGACGATTTTCACCACCCCCCACGTCACGCGTCGTCACTAAAAGTTAGACACCCCCCTCATTTCCAATATTACGTCATAAAAATGCCCCCTCCCCCCCCCAAAAAAAAATAGCATGTTTCAAATCACTTTTTTGTCATTTAAGTTTCAGTATGTATTTAGTGTAAGGCTGGACTTTAATATCGTAACACGCGAGAACGTAATTAAATAAATTGTAAACAAACAAATATTTAAGTACAACTTTTATTTTAAGTTACGCGTTTTGATGTGACGTGACAAAAAAAGAGCATGTTTAAAATAACTTTTTTTGTCATTTAAGTATTTATTTAGTGTAGGCTGGTATTCTAATATCGTAACACGTGTGAAGTCATATTAAACACCATGTAATAAATCAAATATTTAAGTGGAACTTTTATTTAAAGTTGTGAGTTTTTTATATGACGTCACATTTCTCTAGCACCCCCCTCCCCCACATCACACATCGTCACAAATATGTAGACAACCCCCCACTCCCTTTTCCACTAGGTGCGTGAAATCCTCGACCCGTTGTGTGTTTACAAAGACTAAGGCACGGTGGGCGAAAGAGAAACTTCATCTAATTCAAGAAATGGAAATATAATTCCGACGGATATATTTTAATAATGTGTAAACGTTTGGTCTGAATCAATTGTTAATTACTTCCAAGCAATTAAAAGTTCAAAATTTCGTTTGCAATAAATTATAAAACATTATTGTATATCAGTATTGACTCAGTCAGTCTCGAATGACGTTTGCAGTCAGAACGGTTTACGTTTCTATGCAGTATTATGCAAATTAAATTTGTTGTGCGTACGTACACATTCAGTCGAGACCCCCCTTCCCCCGTACACATGCATACGCAAAATGCCGTAAATTTAAGACCCCCCTCCCCCTCCTTGCGTACGTAATATATGGATGGCCCCTAAAAAGAATTTCGCCGGACGGACCAGGTCCAACTCTAAGGTTCGTTGGTCCGTGTGCAAAGTAAAAAAAACTCGTAAACTCGTGTGCAAAGTTGCACAGTATCAATTTTTTGTGCAATATTTTACCAAATTTGCTGAGCAGTAATTCAAAACTGCTGCGTGGCATCAGTCAGATGTCTGCACGACCGCGCAGCCGCGCAGCTTAAAGGGAACATTGGTCCACACCCTACTTGCGCCATTGTTTTAAATTGTGTGGATATGTTGACAGATTAATTTTATTAATTACACATCGGCTCCCAACGTTATTTATCTCATTATCTCCTCCCTCTCATCTCATTTCCATTTTCTCTTCTACTCTCCTTTCTCCACATCCTCCCTATTATCAAATCTCTCGCAACATCTTTTCACACATCTCCACGACTTATTGCCCGTACGCTCCACGAGTGGCCCGCGTGTCCAAGATAAGAATATGAATGTTATAACATTTTCCTTGTGATATCTCAAGACTTGCCAATGATTGAACTTGAATAACTGACAAGTTATCTCTTGCTATCTGCTCCAATCAATGTTGATGTGACGAAATGACTAGACTGTTTCAGACAGAATCACGTGCTCGTTTGTATGGGCATGGCCTACATTTTGGGATTTGTGGGAGAAAACGTCCACCCAAAACATCAATGTTTCTTGGCCCATTACTTGTCAAGTCATTGATGTTATTTTAATACATCATACCTGAATTTAAATAGGACTTATAAGTTATAGACGGGGTTAAAGAAAATCAAAAGTGTAATACCATAGAGAGTAGACGTTTTAGTCCCAATACACCGAAAGCAAACATACGGAAACAGGGGTTAATTATTATATGCAACCAAATTTAATGTATTCATTAATTAAGACCTTTGAGGGAGACATAAGAATATTCAATAAAGGGGCATCTTACACAAATTTTATCGTCCATTAATGTTGACAAACTTTTCATTACACTTGAAAAGAAGTCATGGTATATGACATATCTCTTTTATAATACATTTGGTGATTCCCAGCCTTCCAGAATTGTTGCCCTTGCTTGTCGTGGTCCTAATTAGACCTTTGCGTGGTTACACAATACAAAATAGAACTAAACAATAAATGTCCACGTGCGATTCCTATCTTATCCCACACAAAATGTTCAAATCAGCATGCGTGTTAAAACTAACAGCAGTATAAAACAGGGGCAAAAACACTGCTGAAAACAAAGCTTTTCATATAATCGCATAAATAAAACAGGGTAATTTTATTTGTAAGATTAACATTTTGAAAACATGTTATATTAATAATTTATTTTATTTTCAATATTTAATATATATATATATTCTATATATATAATTTTAAGACATGTTTATATAATCCCTTAATAAACATTAAGTTTCATTTTAGTTTCACAGATCATGCAATTAAAGCAAGAGTGCAAATAGAACACATTTACGTAAATATAGAAATTTTATGACGATAGATATAAACACTTGAGACATCTAACATTCAGAAGCAAGAAAAATTACACAAGTGTTCTACTTTACTAATATTTAATTATGTACATTTTATTTAATTTCTACAGCTGTAATGGGTTCACAACGCATAAATCCGTAGTTTGCAATTGATAGGAAACTCAATTTCACTCTTTTCAACCTCAATGATCTTACGTTACTGAACAAGAGAAAACTATATCTCCGTAGTATTGTCGTTGTGCATTCGATTATAATGTTTACCATGTTTAAGCATGGAGGCGGGGGTGTTTTCATTTATGAAGTTTTTTTTTATTATTTTCTTGAACCGAGTAGAATGTAGCCTGACTCTGTATAGAATTATAAAATTTCAAGGATAAAATAACATTTTAAAAAAGATTTAGCCTTCTGCATAATGTTAACCCTTGTTTCTAGATTTTTAAATATATTTTTTAAATTTTCAATAAAGACTGTAATTTTATCGCTTGTTTTGGATTTGTTTTCATTCACCAGATATAAAACCATGCCGTTTCGAGGAGTAACTATCGTCATTGCAAGCATAATTGTAATGGCTACCCTAACAAGAGCTTGGCCATCAGGAGCTCCCGCAGGCGCGTGCTCTACCCTAGATCCAGACACACATGGCCCATCAACGGCAACTGGGACAGCGCCGTACGCCTTGACCTTCTCATCATCAACCTATCAGCCCAACCAAGTTATTCAGGGTAACTACAACTGAATGAAGCTCATGCAGTTCCGATATAGTGAGATAATTAATTGTTACATCGTTACTAACTGAAATGTAACTTGCTGTCGTTGCGTCCTTCACAACAATTTGTTATCCTTTCATTTGTGTGTGTGTTTGTGCACGTGCGTGTGTTTGCAGTGTCTGATAGGGAACTAAGCTTGTTGAGGTATGGGGCTTTTTTAAAGTCCATATATTCTATGTCAGTGTCAAATATAACAATTGCTCAATCGGACAATTATTTTGTGCGACCCCAAGAAAGTGGGGGCCCTAAGCCACAGCTTGTGTAACTTATACTCTAATCCGGCAATGTGTGTGTTTACAAATACAGAGTGGCCCCAAAAACGTGGTACCACCTAGAGTTTTTTTGTTTTTTTAGGTTTCAAAACGAGAGAAGTATACGAAGCATTTGGTTTACAGGCGAAAAGATATTTACTCTCGCCACACCAGTAAATTCACAAAATGATCGTGTTTATTCTGAAGCAAGAAAGAAAAAACGAGTTCCTTCAACGAGACTCATACGTGAACGTGAACATTTCAGTCGTGGCATCATGGTTTCGGTAGGTGTGTCTCGGATGGGAAAAACCAGTGTAGTATTTGTTGAACCTGTAGCGAAAGTGAACAGTGAGTATTATTGTGATAAAGTGAACAGTGAGTATTATTGTGATCACGTCCTAAGACAAGGATTGCTTCAGGATATTCGAGCAAGATGTAATCATCACAACTGGACACTGCAATAAGACGGAGCTCCTTCCCACACGTCAAGAAACACGATAAACTATCTTCGTCGGGAGAATGTCACGTTCATTGAACCAGACATGTGGCAACCAAATAGCCCGGATCTAAACCCGGTACTTTCGTCGTAAATTTGCAACAATACAACAACTGAAATTGGCCATTGTTGAAGAGTGGCAACATTTGTCTCAGCGGTTTATAAACAAGAGCATTGACCAGTGGCGAAGACGTTTAGAAAAAGCTGTTGAGAACCGAGGAAGACACATTGAATTTGAATTCTGATTTTATATAAATTAACATTTGGCAACAATTTACTTGATGCTTTGTAGAAAACAGTTACAAAAAAAATTATTATTTGAAATTATACAAGACGGTTCCACTGTTTTTAAGCCACCCTGTACATGTAGTTGATAGTTAATTTTTTAATACACACATTTCAATTTTTTTCAAAAACGGAGTTTGGTAAAATTGGGTTATCGGTTCAGTTTGTTGTCACTTAATCATTTGTAATAACTTGAACTTGACAGTTAGACTCCAAGGTGCTGCTTTTAAAGGATTTCTGATTGTTGGCCGAAGAGCAGACGGCAGTTCAACCGATCCTGTAGGATTTTTCCAGAACCCAAGCTCTGACAGCAAGTTACAGTGTCTTAATGGCACGGTATGTCTGAATTTATCATTTAAAAAAATCGTTTCCACTGTTTTTAAAAGACATTGTGTGTTATTTAAAAAATCCAGGCCTAATTGTGTTGATTCTTTATATCATATCGAACCATTTTTTTTACTGTGTACCTGTATTCACGATTAAATATTTTCATTCAGACTGGAAATGGAATCACACACACCAGTAATTCGGTAAAGAATGATCTCACTTTTGATTGGCGGGCGCCAAGTACAGCAATTGGAAACATTGTCTTCCAGTGAGTTTATTTATTTATGTTTTTAGGAAGAAAAGTCTAAACTTTCGTAGCTTTGTCATATCATTTGTGATACGCATGTTGGGGCCCGGATGAATCTTTTGATAATTTTGTAAACAATTGATGATACCTATACTCTTTACATATTTATTTTCAGTTACACGGTAGTCAGAGGCGGCGCACCCAGCACCACCAGTGACCCTAGTGATTATTACAAAGATGAACAATCTGCACCATTGAGTCCTAACAGCAAAGTTTTACATTTTCGTCAGGTGGGTCATATGGGGCCGTCCATAAAGTTCGTCACGCTCCAGAGGGGGGGGGAGTGAGAAAGTGTGACACTTTGGGACAGGGGGGAGGGGGGGTTCGGCCATGTGTGACGTCACGGTGTTTTATATCAAATTTTAATTATTTTGTTTTGCTAATAAAAAGAAACATTTTTTTTAGAAAGTGTGACGTACTTTGGGGGTGGGGGGTTCCGAGATTTGTGACAAGGGGAAGGGGGGGGGGAGTTAAAAATTGTCAAAAATAGCGTGACGTACTTTATGGACGGCCCCTATACGATAAAGTTTTTCTATAAAGTTGAGGCATACTCAAAAAAAAATTGTTTAATCAGATAAAAGGTACGATGAATCAATTAAGCGGCATGGGACACAGTTGATTATTTATTTGAAAACATTTCCTCAACCCAAATAATATTTGGAAAACCAAATATAAGAACCACTTACATAGGAATAATTTGCATTGAACACTGAAAGTATGTCACCATCGGTCGAGATAATGTTTCCCTTTCATTAATTTTAGTTGTTGCGGTTCTTTTCTGATTTAGGTAATTACCTCATTTTAAAAAAAATTTAAGCAAGAATTCAAAATTTGCCAATTAATATACCATTTTAACACCTGAATATTCCAAACATAATTGATTCGTTATAAGAATGTATTCTCACGTATCGTGAGTATTTGTTTAATGCAACTACATTTGTCTTATCTTTACAGACGCTCCTTCTATGCAGAAGATCATTGCGTCTATACTGGTCTGCTGGCAAGTGACGCAGCGTTCACAGGCCACGGCTATGAGGGTTCCACGCATTACCCAGTCACTTTTGTTTCCGCAACTAGTGATAGGTTCTGAGCTGGATGGACTCAGGGACACCCTTGGTCCCGGGAACAAATCCCTGCCTTCACGGGGATTCGAATCCGTGACCATCGGTACGCGCGCATGCCACTCGACCACCGTGCCCGTTTAACTGTATAAGAGGAGTTGAAATATTGAATGATAACTTTTTTGTAATATAAAAGATTTTCCCCTTTACCTGTACTGTTTAAAATATATTGCAATAAATTTAAATATTTCAATTTTTTTATTTTGTTTGCGAAATGGAAATTGGGTTTCTTGCGATCAGCGTGGAGCTAATTATTTTTAGCACTTCAACTGCAATATGGAAAAGGGAGTAGGGAAGAGGGTGGGTGACTAACTCATGGGCTCGTGGTGGGGGGGGGGTCGAGTAAAGGTTAGGAAACATTGCTCTACCTCCATACACCACAAATATCATCTTCCTATATAGGCCTACATAAGTCACATTCATGACTTTCTTTCAAACAGGAACAGAAACGGGACGGGGAAGTCAAAGAAGCCATACGACAAGCGAGGCAAGAAATCTCCAAGACGGTCACAGCTTTAGACAAACTACTGAGGCGCATCAATGTGTAATGATTTCAAAATAATTTTTATACTTCATTTCTAAACTGTGCTAGCAGTATCGATTAGTTTAGGTTACCACTAACCATAGAATAAACATAGACCCTGATTTATGCTCCTATCCCACTTCCACATTATGAAAAAATATATATATTAAATTGATTAGGATTTGTTGATTGTTGTGTGGTGATGGATATTCATTTTATTTTAAATTACACTTTCTAGTGATGCAGTCGAGAGCTTTTATTTTTAAAAAAAGATAACAACCTTGACTGAAATGTTTGTTTTTAATTCATTCTGGAACTTTGCCCATTTCTTTTTAAATACCACTTAAATATTTGTTCACTTTTGTTTGAGCTCAATCATGTCTAACCAATCCTTTGTTTGCCCAATCATTTATTTAGCACTGAATTCCAAGATCTATGTCTCAAACATTGATAAACTAATATCAAGAAAAACTGTAAAAAAGAGGGAGATGGGGTGCAGATGGGGAAAATAACAAAACAATAGAAAACACAGACAGTGCAACACCTTTCTTTGAAATAGCTTTTATTTGCACTAGGATTTCAGTGCTTGTTATTACAACGATCAATTCTGCACATTCAGAGGTTTTCTCAGAAGGAGTCTACATACAAATTGTATAACATTTCCTCAAAACAGTTTCATCAAGATTAAAATGGAAATACAATGGCTAATAATAATAACAACCACACCTGGGTCAAGCTATCCACTATATCATATTGAAGATCTCTTCTTCTTGTGCTTGCATCAAGAGAAATGTCAATTTGAAAGTTCTTGAACATTGTCCATTAATTAATTAAAAAGTATCAAAATTAATTTATTTTAAAAAGAGTCATGAACTTTGAATTGATTTGACTTGGTTTTAATTTCAGACGAATAAAAAAACATTATTTTTTAATGGTATAGGGACCAATAATGGTACATTTTGTAGATAATTAATTACAATAAAACAATACATCTCAAAGTTCTTCAGTATGTGAAGTTCCTTTTAGCTAAAACTTAGAATTGTTGCTCCAGGAAATGCATAATTTACAAGAAATAAGTATAACATGGGATTTAAAAATCAGGATTGAATATATAATGCAAATTCTTGAATGTTATTTCCTCTAAATACAGAAAACCAGCAATCCCAATGCTGATTGGTACAAAGCCTTCAGACAATAGATGGAAAACACTAAGCCAATATATTTATTGATATTGTTTATTTTTTTTACACTTAATATTTGGGATTTTGGAAATTTTTCTTTAGGTAAGACTTATTCTTCTATACAATATTTAAAATATTGTTAGCAATGAGCAAATTAAATGTTAAGAGCTAACCATTAAAATGTAAAACTGTAAGACATATCTCAAGTTAAATAAGACAACTTTTTAAAACTAAAGTCTGCAATGTTTAGTAATTCTTATATCTAGAAACCAACCAAATTAGATAGTGGGAATAAATATTTTGCATATTGCAGACATGATTTTTTAAAATTTATAATTCAACCTTTCATACTCTATGAAATGGGACTTATTGTATATCATTTTTATTTAAATTTGAAATATTTTTTTTAATTCAAAAGAAAGAGATAAGATTTATACGAGACTTAAAACCAACTATTGTTAATAGTGAATAAGAGGGCAGGAAAGGACAGCTATGAATGTGAAAAGTTAGTTTCAAATGCTGAATAAAGCAAACAATGTTTGTAATAGTTAGCTACAAATTATATTTATAAAATTTATTAATTTGAAAATTTTTGACATCATTATCTAGGTTAACGCAATCTTATGTTTAGAGAAGGGTAAAACTATCACATTTTCTGATGAGGGATAATGATAATAAAAGCTCATGCCTGTTTCCCTCAAAGACACCAAAAGTTAGCGTGACATAGAATCAAGCAAAGCAAAGTTTAAAAATAGTTGAAAGGTTTTTATAAGAGCATATATGAATATATAAACACAATAGTAAAATAGACAATCACAAACTAGTTTAACTACATAGATGCATTTTGGTTAAAAAAATAAATTATTTTCATCAAATATGTTTTTATTGATAAAAATTATCCTTGTGAGTGAAATTTGATGTTTCTTCAAACATTCTACTTAATATGAATTTAATATTTTTGTACATTAACCCTAAAAGACATGCTAAAAATATGGTCCAAAAATATATTTTCTGGTGTTGACACAGAAACATGTTGCGCTTATAAGCTGGTTATAATTTTTTTAAAATTATAAAATGTGAATGTAATTAAATGCTTTATTTTTAAAATTATTTTTCCCATCTTCAACTCTTTCTTATTGATCTCAAAACTTTAGAATTTTTAAATTTGAAAAAAAAATTAACAGACTACTGGTGTTTTAATTAATATTTTTTAAAAATGTTAATGGTAAAACTTAAACATTGCTGTATTTATTTCACTCACAAGTGACACAATGACATTACAAATGTTTCTTTTTAAAAATACACAATTTTACTGTTGCTTTCAATGCTGTGTTTGTGTATCTAATAACAAAGAGTGCACTTTAAAGAGCTAAAGCAGTATTTTCAGCCAATGATTACATGAGGTGTTATGGTTATCCCATTAATAGCCATATGCATTAATATGGCAAAATCCATTTTTTAAAAAAAAATTGTTTACTTTTTAGTCAACATGTTTCAGCTGTTAAAAAAGAAAAGATTTATATATAGTTAACTATAATTTATTATAAACTGAATAACAAATATATTTGATTACACAAAAGATAACTGTACATTTATTTATATTTAGCATATTTTGCTCAATTTTTTGTTACAATAATTCTTAAAATCTGATTCTTTATAATATCTATGCATTTTATAAAGTTTTATTACCCAGACTGGATGAATTTAAAAGGTTTTGATAAAAAAACTTATACAAATCACAAAATTCCTGAAATGTTAACATTTTACACAAACCAAGTGACCAGATTTCAAAACAAGAATCACAATATTTATTGCCCTGAATATGCAACTGTAACAATACAACTTTTAGTGAAAACCTAAACAAAAATATCAATTTAGATTGAATGTCTTAACTAATTAGAGTTGCATAAAAACAGTTTGACATGATTTTTGTTAGACAACACAGAGTTACATCACAAAACTTGCCAAGTTGAAAGTTAACAACTTAAAATTATCAAGAGTTCATGTTTTTAATCAGTTTTCTTTCCTTTATATTTGGAGGAAATTCATGAGGTTTATGATCTTTTTTTAAAGCTTCTGAATAATCTTTCAATAAATAAATTTTCAACATGTTACAATAAAATTTATAAAATGCAGCAGTATGAATTCAGTTATAACTCATCAGTTGTACTCTTAAAGTTCGAATTGGATCTGAAAATGTAAAACTCAAATGATTTCTTCTTCATATTAAAAGTCTTCATGTGGTTATTTAGTTTTTTTTAAAGGACAAATATTACCTAACAGTTAAACATTACAACAACAAGCTTTGTACAAAGCTTTCTTCCTCTAATTTAATTTAGTATTAATGTTGTAATTTTTCAACAAATCCGGAATGTTATTTAAAATAAAAAACTTTATAGAGGCTTCACACAAATTTGATCAGTGTTTTTGAGTGAGCTTTTCAATCATCATGTGTTACACAGTTCATTATTTATCATGATTTCAGGAGAGATTAAAAAATGTATATTAAATTTTGTAAAACAAACAAAAAATATGATTCACCAAAAAATAGCAAATGGGCAAGTGTTTGGTATTGAGACATATATTATGTCAACAAAAAAAACATTGACAAAGATTTAGTTTTTTCATATTTCCAATTTTTGTACTTACACATAATTAGACAATTGCTTCTTAAAATATTTCAAATGGATTGTGTACAACTAGGAATAAAGAATATTGATAATACAATGGGGGACTATTTTCAAGGCATTGAAGTCAATAAATAGAGGAACAAGATGCCCTATCTTTTTTTAACCAAGCCTGAAAACATCTTGTTATATTACAAGGTGAATTCAAGTAGTGCCACATTGTTATTAGGTTTACTATCATAAAGCTTCCTACAAATCAACTGTTTATTAAAAAGCACATAAAATAATGGAGCAATTAATTGGATATTCAAATATTTACATACAATTAACAAAGCCCACTTTAAACACTTATTGATAAAAATATTACAGCTATTTTCTAATGTTAAATACAGCTTTAAAAAGCTAAAGATTGATTTTTAGCTTTAAAAGATATGATACTTAGTTATAAAATATTTTAAATTAAGTAACACAACTCTTGCAAAATAAAATATATATATATATATATATATACACAAAGAAAATAACGCTCTTATGGAAATCTAATCTGTGCCAGGAAGTAAATTAATTTTAAAAAATATTGAAATTATTGCCACAAAATTATTTTTCTTAAAAATTCAGTAAACAAAAGTCCTAAATTATTTAAATTGAAATGGGTCACAAAAATTATTTTACAGCACAAAAAAAAAGGATCATTACATGTTTTTTATACAAATTAATTTTGGAGGAAAAAGTGCTGATATTCAATTGTGAAAAGAAACAAATTTATTCTGACATTTCATTTAGTTGCAGTAAGGTGAACACTCTAAGCCTGGCAAAAATAATTTCAAGCTCATGACTAGCGCATAAACAAACAAAACAGTTTTTGACATCAAATGAACCTTTAATTTTAGGTGAAGCAATCAATTTAATGAAAATTTGTTAATTTTATTTGATTGACCAAATTTAAGTTTTAATTGTTAAATTTTAATGCACCATAGAATAGCTTCCGGGTATGTGGTTGTTTTATGACAAAATAAATGAAATAAATAAAGACTGCTTTATAACAAATTTGAGTCGAAAGATACAATTTCTCACCTTATTTAAGAATGCTTGTAAAATCTGAATAGCATCAAGCCCTAAGGTTAAATTGAATGAATATCTCCGACAGATAAATTATATAAATAAGATGAATAATAAACAATGAGGAAAAGAAACAAGAATTAAACTTCACAGAGTACTCACTACTTAATTTCAATTTTAAAAAAAACTGATTCAAGATTTATTTTGAAAAAGTTAGTGCTGGTAAAGAAACAAAAACATCAGTTTTGGAGGGGACTAAGATTTTTACCTTTGAATTTCTTGTTGTTTTTTAGATTGCATTGCATATTTTAGTTGGAAATTGTTTATAAAAAATTTTAATTTACACTTATTTGTCTGCTTATCCCTAAAGATAATTTGAACATCATTCATGAACTAAAAGCATACTTCAAAATTAAGGGCTTCCTAAACCATAAAATCTAAGTAACAGCTATTCATAAATTAATAACAAAGGTGAATATATGCCCCAACCAAAAACAAAATTAACATTGACAAAAATATAATATAAGCAGATTATGGTTTTAATAAATATGTTAGATAGTAGATAACTTCAAATTATTTTAAAATAATTAGTTCCAAGGTATGAAGATTTAAAATATTAATGATAAAAGTACGGGGAAAAAAACACCCAAAAATATGTTAATTAAATTGAGAAATTACACTTAGTTTCTAGGAGAAATGTACTCAACTAATAAAGTATAAAGTGCATATATTTATGAATTTTGCATATTGAAAAAGCAAAAGAGCTTTGGCCTGATATACTGTAGCCATTAAATATAATATGTTTTATATTTTTTTTTAAACTGTCTTTAAAAAAAAATTTTGACATGCATATAACTTAGAATAAATGGACCACTTAATGTAGCCAATAATTTTTTTAAATAAATAATAAAATGAAATAAAATACATGTAGTCCTATATTCAATAATTTTGCTTGTATTTATTTTATTAAACAAGTTGAATTTAGCTTTGAAAAATTTAGATCTTGAAAGCTAAGCCATTTTGAAAAATTGCAAGATCACAGTTTAGTTTATAAAGAGTATTTTATAAAAAATGAATTGTAAGATTAAATGAGTTAAAATTAAGAACCAAGCTTATTCATAGGCATTATATTCCAAAGTAAATTTTTAAAAATCAAATATAAGTTCATGCACAAGCTCTGGGATATTTCAACAATATTAACATGAACAATGATGCCTACATATATTCTAATTTACATAGTCTCTGCTACAATGTCAATAAAGTTCTAAATGTGCACTACAGTGGAAAGTTTTTTTAAAAATGCTCTGGACAAATCCACAAGGCTTAGCTGGCCAATTTCATTTACAATAAAGTCTTTAGCAGACCACATCATTCTACCTATTAGAATAGACAACCAGAAAATGTGTATAGAATTGTTCTTTATCTTTTATACTTTTTAATGCACAAAATTAAATGATAATAATTAATCAGAAAAAAGCACATGTGTTTTCCTTGTATCTTTTCACTTATGTATATTTTTTTAAAATTCAAGTTCTTTTTCAAATGAATATGATGGACCAATAAGATAATGACAAATCAGGCACTGGTTAACACCAATATTGACATAGGCATGCAATCTGAACATCCCTGTTATGGTTTGAGGATGTGTTAAAGAAATTATTTAAAACAAAGAGATTCAATAAGTCCACATCAAACAGCAAGGGAAACATTTATTACACACAAATTAGTGCAAGTGACATATTCCTTTAAGTTATTAATTTCAAAAACCAATTGCACACAACCTGAGTTGTTACATTTCACTATCTTAGTTTATGCTTCTCATAATTTTCATTCACAGGGCATGATTTTTCTACACTCCTTTGTTAAAAAGCAATCAATCTCATTCTTTTACAAATATTAATGTTATTTAATTGGTTACAAATTTCAAAAGATAAGCAGGTTGATTGAACTTTATTGCACATAATAATGTCCTGAACATTTTTTTTTAATTCAAAAGCCAAATATTGATCTTTCACTTGGTAACTGAAAAAAGTTAACAAGGACTAACTACAATTACAGGAGCTGGTTTATTTTAGCTCTGCAGTTTCTATGAACCCAATTAAATAAACAATAAATTTCATAACTATAAATATCGGATACAATTTATTCATACAGAGTAAAGTAACAAATTAGTTACAGAGCATAGACAAAGTAAAACATGCTGATTTCCCCACCACCATAATAGCTTATCAGCTATAATATAGCAATGGTCCCATTTCTGTTGTGAGCTAAGAAAAATATTTTTGCTTAAAATATAAATAGATAAGCACAGTAAAGTGTATATTTGTAAAATGATAAGAACTGAGATTTTTCTGCAAGCAATACATGTCTTTGTTATCCTTTTAAGACTGAATACTTTTCCATTACTCTGATCCACAGAGATTACTCATTAGGGCTGACAAGGCTAAATAATAAGGGCATTGTATTGATTTAATTTACTATTAGAATAAAAATTAACTAGAACAAAGACAATTATTTTTTAAAAATTAAATGAAGCAAGGGAACGAAATAAGCAAAGTACCAAAGTGAAAAATAAAGTTAAAATTTAAAAAAAAAGATTATCCCTAGTTGTCTCGACACCATCTTATTTTAGAGCAAATTATTAAAAGATATTTATATTTACACTATGTACAGAAATTTCTTGTAAAAGGTAAAAGTCCTCAAGAATAAAAAATAAGGAATCTCTGAGACATGACCTACTTCTTTGTTGTCAAATACCCTCTAAGATTAGAGGGCAGGGTACTCCAGTAGGCTGCTGGTTGAAAGACATTTGTTCTCTTGGTGTCAATGCAAAACAAAGACTTTAAATGCTAAGGTTTTCAAGGCCAAACACATTATTTGTGTCTTGATATATTGATTTTGAAGCATGAAAATGATGGAATGTTGTTACTAATCTTTGAATGCTTCTTTCCAATCAGTTTGTAATGTGATTGTATTTAACCAACCAATGTTGTATAAATCAACAAAAATAGAAATATTAAAACTGCCCCAAATATAACACAACCAAAGTAAGACTAATATCCACTGCAACTCATTTTGGTTTGAGAAAATGAATGAAAGGACACTAGCTTGTTAATTCACCGTCTATGAAACTATTTTCACGTACCACTGGTGGTTCAAAACTCACTATTCAAATGGCAGGCAAAAGTTTACAATTTTAATAAAGTTTATATTATTTTTTTATACTTAAATCTTGAACTGTTATAAAACTTTTGTAGGGAAAATTTGAATTAACAGAAATGCTATCTCAAGAATAAGACTAATATAATAAATTTTGCCTTTAAAGAAAAATGTTGAAAAGTCCCCCTGATTATACTGCAGTTAACAGCAGCTACACATTTTAAACATTTTGTTTGAGAAACTACAAGTGATCCAGCATTTTACCCAATGAAAAACACCCTTTAAAGTTTGTGCTTGTTATTTTTGAGTGCATAATGTTTAACAATAGAATTCATTCAAAGAAAATAGAAACAAGTTATAATTGGGCAAACATGGAATTTAAGAATATTTCAATAATTACAAAAAGAATGAGGTATTACATTACAAAAGGCAATGGATCTGATGGATACTGTAAATAAATAGGACAAATAACACTTTTTTTATGATTTGCCAAATCCATTTATAAGGATGTGACTTGAATTTCATGATCTAAATGTTTTGGTTATTCATCCTGCTCTTTAAAAAAAAATAATGAAAACAAAATTATGAAGACATTTTTATTTATTGCACTGGAAGAGATGAATAGCCCTCTATGAGGTACTTACATAGAGCTCACAGGTGGTGAAATATAAAGTTTTGGGGAGACTTCTAAGGAAACTCATTTAGAAAGAATAGAAGACCATAACAACAAATGGGCAAAGTGGTAACCCTGTATTTCCCTTCTTATCATTCTAAAAGTATTACTTTAAAAAATATGTTTTAAAATCATTTTTAAATTTTGAATGTAACATTGAATTTTGATTAGTTTCTGACTAATTTCAAAAAAGTTAGGAAATAAATTGTCCTTTATTTTAAAATGCAATCAGTTTTACTCTAAAAGAAGTTTTACAATAAATGAATGTATTAAAATATCAATGTGTCAGATAAAAAGAAAAGTTGCTTTGATATACAAATGTACATGTAATAATGTTTCAAGCAAATTTTTTAAAAGCTCGGATTTAAAAATTATTTTTTCTAGAATTGGTTGAACTAATTTCAGATATGTAACATAAGCTTTTATGTAGTCATGAGATTAAAAGCAATATAAAAAAAGTTTCAGATGTATGCATGAAAAACAAAAGCAAAAAAAACGAAGGCATGGTATATATATGACAGTTATGTAAACAAATATGTTCAGATTGGATTATCTATATCTAAAAATTAACCTATAAAATATCAACTTCTGTCTCATTGAAAGGTCCCCATTCCCAAATTGCAACTGCCTCAGAATAGTTACTAAGAAAAATGGATAATAACTTAAAATTTAAAGCATAAATAAATATATTTTTTTGTGGAGAAGCTTAATGAGAAATTTTAAAAATTGATTACTAGTTATTTTTAATTCATAAAATCAGAGAACATAATTTTTATACACAAAAAGAAAATTGAAATTAATTGGAATCAAGATGTAAGTGAAAAATTATTTGCTTTTTTTCCCCCCTTTAAATGTGATAACGATAAGCAATTTTTTAAATATTAAAAAGAAAGAAGAAAAACCTTTCAAAGTAATGATACTACAATAATTGAAAAACAAAAATAACTAACAAAACTGCCATATAAAGAGAGCAACAAATTCATAAATAAGATTTAGAAGGCTGGTATCATCATTATCTTTTATATCTGTTCTTTTCTCTTTTAGGTGACAACATTATTGGTGGTATGTACAAAAACCAGTGATCACAGCTCTACTTCTTTATAAAGTATAAACAACTCATTTCATGATAGTTTCTCTCCAAAAAAAAATTCAGACAAAAAAACAGAAATCCTGGTTGTTGCCAGAATATTGTCTTTTAGCAATTCTTGTTCTTTTTTGCTCCAAAGACAATGAGCCTTACATATTCATAAAATCATGTAATTGCATCTTTAAAAGACTTTTCATTTCTGACTGAAGTTTTACCGTGAAGTTTTACCATTTTAATATTGATTGTTAGTGTTTTGAATTCATAATATTAAATATTTTGTAATGAAAAAAAAATCTGTTTGGTTTTATTATTTAATAAATTTGCACTGATTAAATCTATCAGAATTTTTACTAAACAGCAAATATGATTTACTTGCTTGGAGTGAAAAGAAAATCTATTAATTTGAAAATATTTAGAATGAGTAAATCAATGATAAACCACAAATGAAAAGTCTTTTTATGCAAGATCTGTTCCAAATTTTCTCATATCACAAGTACTTTTTTTTTATCACAGCCCGCAACAAGTATAATAGTAAATTTTTGGTAATATTACATTTTAATATATAATGACATGCAGCATGCATGAATTGATGCACTTGAAATACAAATCTGATGTTAAGTACTGTTGCTGTCTTTTATTTTTGTTTGTGTATTCATCAGTGGTGTTAATGTTTTTAATCAAAATAAATTGATGTTCAACAAATAACAAACATAAAACAACATGCTCTCCTCGTGAATTTTTTTGCTTTGGCTTTCAATTTTTATTAAACTGCTTCAAAACATATTTTGTGATATTTTTTTCAAGTAATCACTATTAATGTCATCAAAACTTTATATTTGGGTGTGATAATATCTGCATGAGAATAATAAGGAGCAGAGCAGTCTAATTTAAATTTTGCCCCTTAATATTGCATGGAATAAAATAAAGAGGAGTGACTTTTTAAATTATAATCATTAATTATTCCTGAAGTAAAAGGTGTTTAACTATATAAGCCAAAACAAACTCACTCTTCCATTCATTTATGAAATATATTAAATTTTACCTGTGGGTTTGCTAAAAAATAGTAATTTAATAAAATAAATTGCTGTTTAGACAGTGAGCATTTAAAGAATAATTTTGACTAAAAGAAACAAAATGCAGCATGTTAAATATCTGTGATTGTCATGCTGCACTAAATATTGCAATTGTAAAACTAGATTTCAGAGGTTAAAATTTTTAAGAATGTTGAGGAATTTAAAAAAAGATACAATATGTTTTCAGCATAGAGCTTTTTGAGAATAACATTTACTCACACACATACACACAACTTAGTTACAGGCATTTAGGGTCTGCCCAGTGTGTTGCCTTGTTGAAATTTTTAGTAACCGTCATGCACCATTGGAACCTTTTTAATCCCTGTAATCACTCAGATTGTCAATACATTTCTAGATATTAGGGATATAGAAAGCCTAATACTTCAACACATCAAAGTATTTACTTAGCAAAAAAAATATATATATAAATAAAACTTTTGTCAAATCAATCTAGAAAATGAAATCTACAAAGCCAAAAAATAAAAAAAAAGGAAAATTTAGTTGAAACAATATTAGACATAAAAAGTGTTACTAATTTCTAAAAAAAAATTTTTAGATACAATTACCTCTGTGCCACTAAACCCACAAAGTTTCATTTGAATGTTTGCATCATGCTTGGCTACCATTCTTTTGCAAAAATGATGAAGCTTCAATGTATCAAAGTTTATTGGGTGTTTTTTGTTTTGTGTGTGGTTCTTGTTGAAAACTGTTGAAGCATTAATAGTCATGTCAGTTCTTTCTATATAATCAAGTCAAGATAAGCTTATGAATTCATCCTCCACACCTGGTCTTCTAGCAATTCATTCATGTATGCATTGTCTGCACTTGCATTTCTGAAGAAAACGGCTGGTGGAACACTGAACTCTGGTAGCAGGTGCCACTTTCTACCGAGACTTTTTGAAACCTGAAACCAATAAAGATTATATAAGCACTACAAATCCAGATTCCCACTGTCATACACACCAAAAAAAGGCTGAAATCATTCATTGAAACATGTAATTTAGGTATTTAATATTCATATTTGAAAAAAAATGATTTTACAAATGTATGTTTAATCTAATCAAAATTAACAGTTTAATTCATTTTTACATGATGAAATACTAAAATTTGAATAACAAAAAAAAACACACACACAAGACTGGTAAAATAGCAAATACTGTATTTATTCGTGTATAACATGCACTCGTGTATAACACGCACTCGTGTATAACGCGCACCCTAAACTTTTTGGTTGAAAATTGGTATAAATTTTAATAAAAATTGGTCTGTGTAAGACCTCGTGTGTATAGCGCATCTACCCTTTTGGTAGTTGTTTTCTGTATAAAATATTGCGCGCTATACACGAATAAATATGGTAGATAGACATAGATATAAATACTACATAATTTTATGTAATTAAAAATATTAACACCATTCTCACCTTATACTGCAGATCTAAGAGAGCTTCATCTTCGTCATAATAATCTTCATCTTCTTCACTCCAGAAAACGCAACAAGATGGCACCATCAATTCACGTAGACTACTCCTGAGGCGGGCTATGGCTACCAAATCTTTCTGGTCTAAAGAAACACCTGCAATTTCCACAAATAAGTTAAGCTTATGATTTTAATTTCTGATGAATTTCTTTTTAAACACCTTAGGATTGACTTCAGGTGATTATACTATTTTGAGAATAAAAATTATGTAAGTGAAATTAATTTAAAATGTTGATAGAGCTGAAGGCAAAAGTTGTGAGAGCATCATTGAATCTGTTAAAAATAAAATATTTTGATAAAAAATTAGTAAGGAAACGCAAACAAAAACATCTTACCAATAAGTTTCAAGACTTCCAATCTAGTGCAACGCCAGGCCAGCATTACAAAAGGATCCTCTGTATCATAACTATTATTATAGTTGATTGGGTGAATTTCAATCGCTTCTATAATAGTAAGGGAGCGCAGGGTAAAGCGGTAGTGACTGCTTATCATGTTCAATGATGCAACACTGATGTCTCCACAGAAATACTGACGAAAGTGTGTTAGCGGCATAGAGGGTTTCAGAATATCTAAAAGAGCCTGAATACCTTCTATTGAGTGGACCAAGTTAAGTGTTAGCTCCAGATTAGGACTAGCATCAATCAGTTCCTTCCACATTTCCTCTGTCGGTTGTCTTGGGCCAACACGGTGGATATGAATGCTGAGACTCTGTAAAGGAGGGGCTGTGTGCTCACGGTGAGCCAGACTTGCCATTAATGTTGGGGTGAGAAAATCATAGTCTAAACTCAGAGATCGCAGATTTGAAAATGCAGATATGCTGTCAAGTCCAAGGAATGGAAGGTTATAGGTACTGGAGTCTTCCTTGACACTGGCAAGATGCAGAGATTGGAGCGATGGCCCATGATGCTTGACAAGTAGATTGAGCACTTCTTGGGAGTTATTTAAAAGGATTTCAGTGCAGCCCAAAGACAAGTGGAGGAGACGCCTGTTTCTTTTCACCACCAATCGAAGTGATTCAAGAAAGCTGTGGGAAAAATTACATCCATTATTAACAACTTTCAAAGATAAAAGATACAAGAAATATTAGAAAATGATTCTACAATAGCATCAATAGTACATATTTTAGACTGCATATTTTGTCAAAATAAAATAAGTAAATGCGTGTAAGTCAACCCTTAAAGATGCAAGTAAAAGTCAGGTTCCCTCTAGTTTAAATACACTGCTTGGACTTTGAACATGTTTGATGGGATATGGAAATTTGAAAGCTATGATTGTGGTAGTAGTAGTTAATGGTATGGCATCTTTCAGACTGTGAGAGACTGCAGCTCTTGGTGGGCCTGTTGAGGCCGAGGAAGGCCAGGCAACACTGCCCCACCACATTCGTTTGTATGACATGCAGAAGAGACTGCCACTCGGAGATCAAGGTCATGTAATAGTAGTAGTAGCACACAAGTAAAATAATTACAACTAAAAATAATATGAGTAAGAGTCAAATTACTGCCTGTAGAAAGGTGGTTGTTGAATTGTGTCACAAATACACCTTTAATAAGTTACACAATAAATTTATAACCATATAAATGTGATGAAACAAGCCTCATGGTAACTTATAGGCTAATCCGCCAAAACAATATTACAGTTTATAGTGTCGGTATTAAAAGTTCTAAACAAATTTTAAATCAGTCAATCAGAATTATTTTTTTTTAAAAGTAGTTTCTAGATAGCTCATAAATGCTAATAAAATGTATTATCTGAGGGGAGGGATGGAAAATTTATTTCATTGGATAATAACAAGTTAGTCTTTCAAAATTATTTGATACATTTATCATATTTTAGGCAAGCCTATTGAGATTTAGTAATTCGTAAAATACCCATAACATTTAAGCTTTAATTAGCTGGTGGTTTAAACTGCATATTGTCAAAGAAGAAATGTTATCTACTAATTACTTCTTTTGGTTTAGTAGGCCCTGATTTTTATGATTTTTACCATCGGTTCGAGAGTGGATGTCTAAAATAATTTTAATTCAGGGAATATTTTACAATCATGTTTGGGTTTCCAACATACGGCATTGATTATAGCTTTGCATCTTTGTACGAGTGATTTTTTTCTGCAGTTTAATATTAAAAGATCTGGGCTTATTTATGTGTGTAAATTTATTTAAATATATTTAATAAACGCCTCCGCTTTACAGAATAAGCAGTGCAAAATTACAATTACCAGGTTTGCCAACACCCTAATTATGGTTTTAAAAAAAGAAGAAAAATAGACAACAGTATTGGGATTTTTTAAAATTATAACTATTTATTATTATTTATTTATTTATTTTTTTGGACGGCACTAAAAAAATTAAAATTCAGTTTTTAAATTAAAATTGATTATCTCAGAACTAATGTTTAATATTAGTATTAGCATAGGAATTACACATATAACATGCGCCCAAAAGCCAAAACTGTGTGAATAAATTACTAGATACAACTTTAGTCGTAACAGTAAGCATATTGCCTATTACTATTGTAATTGTTACGACTAGTGACTAGTCGTAACAATAAAATTATTTTGTGTGTTACGACTATACAGAAAAAACATATTTACAGGCAGGAGTATGTGTATTAATTCTAAAATCAGAATAAGCTGAAAAATTGGCTACTGAGGCTCTGCTATGACTAGTTGTAGCAATATTATTTTTGTATTTCTACGACTAGTCATAACACTAGCCAGTAAACTATTGCTCCGACTAGTCGTAACACAAGATAGGAATACTAGTGTTACGGCTACTTCACTTAATTACTAAAATCATATTTGGATGGGGGTCTAAGTTGTTGTGATGACATGTGACGTCATTTATGGACGGGGCTTTACTTTAATATATATATATATATATATATATATATATATATATATATATATATATATATATATATATATATATATATATATATATATATATATATATATATATATATATATATATTTTAGGGCTGTTATCGATTAATTTAAATTTAATCTTGAACTTTTGACAAATTATCGATTAATTAATCGATAATTTCGATTAAAGCCAAAAATAGAAATTTATGACGTCATTAAACTGAGCATTTCTCACGGACATTGAAAATTAAGAATATTTTGAACTAAATTTTATGACAATGTGTTGATACTTGATCGGATGTTTGTGCTGAAGGTGGTACGTCAGCGATGTATTTGATCCTTTAAAAGAGAATTGTTCATGGCAGTGAACACAGTAAACTTTTTCACCATCTTCGACTTTGCCATCTGCAGTTAGCTTAAAAACAAAATTTTTGCTCAAATTTCTAGTTATATGTTTAAATTTAACCGCGCTGATGCTGTCAGCCATTTTTTAATTGACGTCAACCGGTCCACATTAAGTAATAAAAAAAATTATAATATTACGCGGGAGAAGTTTGTACGTAAAAAAATCTATAAATTATTATTAATACATGTAATTAATTATTTATTAATAAAAAATTTTTTAAATATTATAAATATTTTCTTTAATTTCAATCGAATTTTTATCGATTAAACTAATTTTATTCTATAAAAATTTTAGCGATTAATCGAAAAATTAATTGTTCATTTTCGCAGCCCAAATATATATATATATAATATAATAAATATATACACGCCAAATATACGATATTATAGATCTGGGTTTATATTTTTTATTTATTATTTATTTACAGGCAGGAGTGTGTGTATTAATTCTAAAATCTAAATTTTAAAAAAATATATTTAATCAACGTCTCGGTTTTTCAGAATAAGCAGTACAAAAAAACTAATCAGTACCCTCATTGCGGTTTTAAAAAAATATTAAATTTTTAAAAATTCGCCTATCGGGGTTCGAACCACACATCACTGAATATCAGTATTACAACAATCAATAATCCATCATCCTATCACTTTATCTAGGGAGGCTCATGTAAAATTACGATTTTTAAAAATTATATCTATTTGTCGTTAAATGGACAAATCAAGTTTTTTTACCTTTAAAATTCATTAATTGGCTTACCTAAAGCCTAAAGAAATTTGATTAAGACTTAAGAATTAGAGAACACTGAGTAACAGTGTTTAGTATTAGTAACTATTAGTAACAGTGACAGCATAATTAAAATACAGCTTTAGTCTTTAATCGTAACTGTAAGCTCATACTCATAGCATATTTTTACGACTACTTCATAGTCATAGCAGTAGACTGACTGTATTTGTAGACACTTCGATAAATAAAATAGACTTAGAGATCTAAATATTTAAATAATATTTATTTTTTAGTAAGATCATGGACGCATGATTAGTCAGATATAGTGTAGGCATAGGTTTTATACTTTCTTGATTTCTTAGAAAGTACTGATCGGGATTACTAATTCTAAACTAACAACAACAGTCAACACTCAACTTTTAATTATTTTGTTTTTGAAAATTTTGCCATCAATAATCAATGCAACATAAAAACATTGTTAGGCTAAATTGTTAATTATTGTTAAAGTTAAATGATACTTTTAGAAAAATAATAAATCTGCTTTAGAAAGTAAGATAGAACTACAGATTACAAATACAGTCGAACTTAAGATTACAGGAATGCTATATTTATATTAATAAAAAATATATAAGTGATAAGTGCTATACTACTATATAAATACAAGTTAAAGTTAAAAGTATGTTGACTGGAAAAACAGCTGATTCAAAACGAGGCTATGTAAACAATTTAACATTATAAAATCTGGTACAATGTACTTTACCTTTCCAAACTGCCATCGCCTCCATCAAAATAACAATTTGATGGGCGAAGGGACAAGCATTCCAGTTGTCCATTTCTAGACAATACTTCTAATAAACGAGTACAATCACATACTTGCGAACTTCGTGTCGAATTAAACTCAATGGTTACTTCCTTCACAAATTTCGCGCATTTGGAACTAAAAAATCTGGATCTTTGGCGGCCTTTGTAATTTAAATTGAAGGTTATCACCGGCCAGAACTGAGGCAGAAACAGATATTCCCTCCATTTATGACACGTTGATGAGGCTCTGATCCTGTCTATAGGTGACAATTTCGAAAAAATATCCTCAAGGACAACACTGGGCAGTGAAGCCCAGTCGCCTCCAGCTGCCATTTCTTACATTTCTGACGTAAACGTCACGTGACTAATGTTGTGCTTTAAGTTCTAAATTTAGACCTATTTTTCCCTAAGAGTACGCCAATATATATTTAGGTTTTAAATAGATTTTACATCATTTTGAATTGAAGCCAAGCGACATAACATTAATTAATAAACTTAATAAAGCAAGATGTACCTGTGATCTGTGTTTTTGTAGATTTGGTTTAGTTTTCTAACATCTAATTCATCCTGTTATAATTTGCAGTTAATTTCAATTAAAGGCAGTGGCGTAGCTAGACCTTTTGCCGCCCGGGGCGGTCTCCAATTTGCCGCCCTTTCTAAACATATCGTGCTACGGTTTTTTGTCTGTCTCTCTCTCTCTCTCTCTCTCTCTGTCTGTCTGTCTGTCTGTCTTGGGCGGGCACCGCGGAAAAACAGAAGTAAAAAATGACCCGTGAAGCCATCGAATAATACATGGCTACCGCTATCGGGCATTTAACCGAGGGGTCTGTGAACAGCAGCATATTACCTTACCCAAGTATGGGTGTCCAAATAAGTATATAGCCATTGTAAGGCAATTTCATGATGGCATGCAGGCTCGAGTCCAGGACAACGGAGAGGTCTCTAAACCATTCCCTGTCACAAATGGCGTTAAGCAAGGCAGTGTCCTGGCCCCAACATTGTTCAGCCTCATGTTCTCAGCCATGCTTACAGAGGCCTTCAGGAATAGAAATGTAGGCATGGACTTCAGGTATCGCACTGATGGTCGTCTGTTCAACCTCAGGAGGCTTAAAGCTAAGACAAAGGTCAAATCAGACAGCATCCTGGAACTTCTTTTTGCTGATTATTGTGCCCTTAACGCGGGCTCTGAAGCACAACTGCAACTAAGTGCTGATAAATTTTCCAGTGCGTGCTCTAACTTTTGGGCTCACCATCAGCACAAAAAAGACAGAAGTGTTATACCAGCCGGCCCCGGGCAAATCCTATACTGAGCCTAACATATTCATCAAACGGCAACAAAATCATCACAGTGAGCCGCTTTACTTACCTTGGCAGCACACTGTCCCAGAAGGCCAATATTGATGACGAGGTGAACTCAAGAATCTCAAAGGCCAGCACAGCATTCGGTAGATTGCATGACAGTGTCTGGAACAGAAGGGGAATCAGCACCCAAACAAAGCTAAAAGTTTACAGAGCTGTAGTGCTCCCCACCTTATTATATGCATGTGAAACTTGGATTGTATACCAACGCCATGCGAGGTTGCTGAACCACTTCCACACCAAAAGCCTTAGAAAAATACTCAATATAAAATGGCAGGAAAAAGTTCCAGACACCGAAATATTAGCCAGGTCAGGACTCCCCAGCATCCACACTATCCTCATGCAAAGCCAACTACGCTGGGCGGGGCATCTAGTGCGCATGCCCGACCATCGTCTACCCAAGAGGCTCTTCTATGGTGAACTTACCGAAGGGCATAGAGCACGCGGAGGTCCACGTAAGCGCTACAAGGACACACTTAAAACTGCTCTGAAGGCCTTCGACATCGGACTTGACTCCTGGGAAGCAGCAGTCAGTAACCGAGCCCACTGGCGCTCTACGATATGGAATGGCGCAGCTGTCTGTGAAGCTAATAGACAACAGGCTGCCAAGTTAAAACGCCAGGCCAGAAAGGAACGAAACCAAAACCCCCCTGAAGGGACCGCTTCTATCTCTTGTCCGACATGCGGACGCCTCTTTCGTGCAAAAATAGGGTTAATAAGCCACCAGAGAACACATGTGGCGGCCCAGCAAATATGATGAGAGTGGTCATCGTCGATCACGACGGACGAACAACAACAACAACATTACCTTATTTGGTGTAAAAAGGGAACTCTTGGGGGTAATGATGAATCATTGTGGGCATATAAATTCGCTAAAATCCGCTCCTTTTGGGTTAATAATAATATTAACATAAACTTTTATAATTTTAATTTTTAGGTATCCGATTGAACCGGTTCGTTTTTTAAAAATGTTTAACCGGCCTTCAAAAAACGAACTGTGTTAACATCCTTAGATTATATTTTATTTTAATACATACAAATTAAACATTGACTTTTAACCATCACGGTTAACTTCTTTGTTTAGAAAAAAAATATTTTAAAAAATATTTTTAAAATGTAGGCTACTTTTTAAAAAATCCCTCAATTGACTGTCGGGCATCCCGTAAGAAAGAGGTCGGCGAACAGGGGTAAATTACCCCATCTGGGGTCAAAGGGAATTCTTGGGGGTAATGCAGACTCATTTGGGACATATAAAATCCACTACAATCTACTAGATATATTAAAATACGTCATGTGTACCGTAATTTGTATGTGTACGCTTCGAACATATGCCCACTATTGAACCGGTTTATTTCCAGAAAATGCATTTTTTAAATTTGAAAACTATGTAGATTTCTTACCTACGTACTATTCGAAGACACCTAAATCCACCCTAATTTTGATTTTGTTCAAGCGCGACAAATATTTACAGACTGAATCTGTCTTAACTCCTCTTTGCATTTAACCCGGGGCGGGGGGGGGGTGGGAG
The DNA here is from genome assembly GCA_944989445.1 of Ampullaceana balthica. Taxonomy (NCBI): domain Eukaryota; kingdom Metazoa; phylum Mollusca; class Gastropoda; family Lymnaeidae; genus Ampullaceana; species Ampullaceana balthica. Next base: position 158,679 of record CALYLW010000288.1, on the reverse strand, counting down.
AGGGGAAAGGTCACCGATCGCTGGACCGAGCTCAGCATGCCTCGCAAAATTTAAACAAAAGCACGCCGGTACACCTGGTTAAAACACGAGATGTGTTCACCTATGGCTGGCGTGAAGTCAATTGACCCGTAAAATGTAAACAATAGCGACTTCTACATATAGTTTTATATAGATAAACTAAAAATACATTAACTTAATTACGGTACGTTCGATCGATCTGAAATTTTGATACGATGCATTGTTAGGTGACTCGGGTCCGTGTGCCAAATTTCAGCTCGATAGCATGACGGGAAGTGGGTCATTTTTGACTTCTGTTTTTCCGCGGTGCCCGCCCAAGACAGACAGACAGAGACGGCGGTGAAGTTAATATAAGGGATTCAATAATAATAATAATAAAAAATTCGCATACTCCTGCTGTAAGAGAACCAAACGGATCTGCGGTTACATCACAGATGCTTTGATGTCAACATCAAACGACTCAGGGTAACAATTTTATACGTTCTCTTGCGGGTTCTCAAACTTAAGGATTATAATTAGATTTAATTTTCATTACTTGATAACTTACGCCAACCGGCGTCTTATGGCCTACGGACCGGCACTTTGAGAAGCACTGATGGTTTAAAAAAAAAGTCATTAAATAAATTGTAAGCTACCAAATATTACTGTGGAAGTTTTATTTAAAGTTACCCTTTTGATGTGACGTCACATTTCTTCAACCCCCTTCCTCCCCTTCGTCACGCATCGTCACAAAAGTGTGACCCCCCTCCCCCTCTAGGTGCGTGACGTCATTTATGGACGGCATCAAGGGACAAGGGGTACAGCATTTCCATTTACTTGAATCTTGTTGGAGTCTCAAAGACGCGACTGCTGTCTGTAGGGAAAAATATTTTAAAACTTAGTCTAATCCCAGAAGACTAAACGTTAAATCCAACAACTCGGGAAGACATCATTAAGGAATTTCTGTATGAAAAAACAGAGGCCAAATTAGTGAACAGTCTTGCAAATTTCCGGGGTGCTTGTGAAAACTTTTGACTTGCCATTAACACAAAGGATTAGTAAGACAAGATTTTCAAACACGTTTTACCAAGACTAACACTCAGGCACCGGCGAGAAGCTAACATTATTATTGTTAAACAGATTCTCTTTACACTTACTGCACTATTTGCAACGATGATGATTTGAACTTCAAAATTCAAAGAATCAGCGCAACATTCAGAAAATGGTCTAAGTATGAATGGACAATAGGAAAGGAATCCGTATGAGCCCCTAAACCAAAATTGATATATTATACAATTAAGATACAAGGCAACTGCGCTCCCAGCGCTTTTATGTTAAAAAAAACCCGAGTTGTCTCATTCATCATATGCACATTCTGCACGAAAACATTTCGTGATAGAATCAGTCTCCTCAGCCATCTGTGCACCCACACGCAGATTTAGTCCCGGCCACTAGGAGATTCGTAAAATCATGGTCATGATCAATTTTTGACTATCTTGGAGGTGGTGAATGGTGTGTTTCTTGGATTGAATTGAAGAGTGAGGAAGAATTGTATTCTAAATAATGAGACCACTGTCCTCAATTTGAACTTTGATAAGCTTCTTTCAGCATTCGTTTCAGTCATTAAAAGTGTTAGTAATAATATTATCATGTCACTTATAACATTTTTAAACCCAACTGATTTGTAACTGTTCGTAATAGTATTATCATGTCACTTTTACATTTTTTAACCCAACTGATTCGTAACTAAAGAACCACTGCAGAAATCCTTGTCAAAATGTAGGTTGATAAGTTACTAAAGAAATTAAAAATGTATATTCCGAAAGGGGAGAGTCCCGCGGGTAGGAGTCCGGAAAGGGCGGAACCTGTTAACAAACAGGGTGCCCAGTGCATTGTGGTCCTCCACACCCTCACCCAACACAAATATACAACCCACAGAAATGACGTTCATAATGCTAGTGTCCTCCCTGACATCTAAAGTAGAAAAAATATTAGCAATAAACATTAAACCTATAATATAAATTACTCATGACACTTTAAAATCTCATTAAATTAGAGACTTAAAATGTTTGTAAAATGTCTTTCTTGACAAAAGGTAGATAATTCAACATAACTCGACATGAAGAGGATATGTAGAAATCTATAAAATTATATTTCAGAAGCAATAATGAATAAGTTTATGTCAAAAAAATTAATATAATAAAATTTAAAAAATGCCCATTCAATACAAAATTAAAGAAACTTTGGGGGAAAAAAATTTCTTTAAAAAATCTCAAGCCACTAATCTAAAAGAATTAACAACAATTAATTAAAAAGTAAAAATTTAACGCAAAAACTTTACCGAGGTCCCCCAAAAAGAGAAACGAATATACACTATCATCTCTAAAATATATAAAAATAATAACAATTTGTGTTCCTTAATCAAGTATCAGAAGATGGAAACCACGTTAATGCCTTTACTAAAAGGCCTAAACATTAAACCCCATAATAAAGCTAACATCCTTAGCACAACTTGAATCATAATTTTCTTCTCCTGGCAATCGGTGAGGTTTCATAAACTTACATTACACAAAATAAATTTCTAATATAACTGTAGATGAAACTTAAAACAAACAACGCTTTTGGTTCGGATGAATTACCAACTATATTACTTAAACAATGTACTGCCCCCAATCCTTTAAGTTCTTTTCCAAGCCTATCTATTTAAAAAAAAAGGAGATAAAAGAGACCCTGGTGATCATAGACCTGTTTCAATGTTCAATTACTAGGATTTCTTGTAAATTACTAGAACACATATTATATAGTAGTATAGTAATTATCTATTCTATCGAGACAAACACAACGTCATGTGCCCATGGCTTTAGGAAAACAGATCACGTGAAACTTAATTAATTGGTCTAGGTGACAACTGATCAAAAGCATTATAATAATAATCAAATAGATACACTATTACTAGAATTCTCAAGGGCATTTGAAAAGTTCACATGCTAGTTCTAGTTTACTCAAAATAACTAACCTTCGTTGGCTTCTCTGGTCATCAGTGAATTCAAGATTACCAAATAGACAGAAAAAACTTGAATAGTTAAATGATCAGCGCAAATAACGGTTAACTCTGGAGTTCAACAAAGTACTGTCTCGGGCCCCCCCCCCATTCATCCTAATTTGCATAAAGGATGTAATCATCAGCATCGCACCAGGAACAAAAGTTAAGTTATTTGCTGATGATTATATAATCTAAAAAACATTTACCTGGTAAGTTGAAAGAATGGAAATTCTACAATAGAAGTAAAAAAAAAGATGTTTAAAAACCACGTTTTTATAAGCGGACTTAAAAGAAGAAAATAAGTTAAAACTTATTAGTTCAAGTACTTCGATTTAATATGACGAAAAACGTGGGGCCGGCGCTAATGAGGTTTAACATATGCGGTTCACTCATTCTCTCACTTATAGATCTCTCTTTTGCCTTCTAAATTAGAAATCTTTAATTTTTTTTACCATACACCCGCCCCACGTTTTTAGTCATATTAAATCGAAGTACTTGAACTAACAAGTTTTAACTTATTTTCTTCTTTTTAGTCCGCTTATAAAAACGTGGTTTTAAAAAAATCTTTTTTTTTACTTCTATTTATTTTATTCTTTTTAGTCCACTTATAACAACCTGGTTTTTAAAAATATTTTTTTACCTCTATTTATTTTACAAAACACCTCACAAGCGCCCGCCCAACGTTTTAAAAACATTGTGATGTTGTCACGGGGTGAACTCACGGATGTCAACAAAAGCAGACGGTACAGATGCTTATATATAGACTATAGATAAACTAAAAAGTTCAATAATTAAATAACGGTACATTCGGTCGATCTGAAATTTTGACACAATGCATTGTCATCTAAGATCTATCTGTGGTAAAATTTTCAGATCTCTAGGACCATCAGAAGTGGTTCAATTTTACGTTGGCAGATTTGAAAAAACGAAAGCGAGTTAATAAAAACGTGGTAATAAAAAGACTTTGGTGAATTACAAAAATAAGAAAATTATTCAAGTACCAGTATGTCATAGCACTCAATACGAACATTTAAGCGTATCAAAGAAATGCAAAGAACTTTTGAGTAATAACAAATGATAAATTATCATGGAATCGCCATGTTAATGAAGAATTTAAAAAATATAACAAAACTTAGGCTACATGAAATAAAATGTACACATTTAATAAGAACATAATTAATACTAAAATGCTATTATACATAACATTGACTAGATACATACCATAATAAACACCTTGTTTATGGGACAAATATCTTATCTTATCTTATCTTATCTTATCTTATCTTATCTATACAGACGCTCCTTCTATGCAGAAGATAATTGCGTCCACAGACCATGACAGATGATCTGTTGGCAAGTGAAGCAGCGTTCACAGGCCACGGCTTTGTGGGTTCCACGCATTACTCATCCGCCTAACTAGTGTTAGGTACCCATTCGGAGCTGGGTGACTCAGGGACGCCCTAGGCCCCGGGAACAAATCCTTGCCTTGACATGGATTCGAACCCGTGACCATCGGTACGCCAGTCGAGCGCGCTGCCACTCGACCACCAATATACCAAAGAAAAAATAGATAAACTAGAACAGGAAAACTAACACATATCAACGTTTAAACCCAATAAACATGCAAGACTAGACTCAAACCATGGATAAGTGTAGGACGTAAATATGTTCTGTATAGAAGGTGTGTCTGTTTAAAATGAATACGATTAGATAAGGTAAGACTTCGAAGCCTAGACTTAGAAAACATTAGCAGCAGGATTTGGACTACAACAAAGTTGGCATCGAAAGTTGCCCAGTGATGGATTAGAAAAAGCAAAGAGGAATATGTTCCACAGCTTGTTGGATATGACACTGATCCTTTTTAAGCGAAATCAGACAATTCGTGGCCACAACGACGGTGAACCTTCATTGAATTACAAAGGAAACTTTATTGTGATTAGTTAAGACGTGTGTAGCAGTGTGGTGGAAACAGCACATAATTATTTTAATTATGTAATTAAAAAAAGTAATAAAACACAGGCCGTGAGGAGTAACTTTTATTTTGTTGACTTATTTCGGTAATAAAATAGGCAAAGTTCTTAAAGCTATAATCGATATAATTGAACTCTAAACAGGAAAAACAGTATACGGTTCTAAGGACATCAACATATCTAGTATGCCCTACAGTATACGGTTCTAAGGACATCAACATATCTAGTATGCCCTACAGTATACGGTTCTAAGGACATCAACATATCTAGTATGCCCTACAGTATACGGTTCTAAGGACATCAACATATCTAGTATGCCCTACAGTATACGGTTCTAAGGACATCAACATATCTAGTATGCCCTACAGTATACGGTTCTAAGGACATCAACATATCTAGTATGCCCTACAGTATACGGTTCTAAGGACATCAACATATCTAGTATGCCCTACAGTATACGATTCTAAGGACATCAACATATCTAGTATGCCCTACAGTATACGGTTCTAAGGACATCAACATATCTAGTATGCCCTACAGTATACGGTTCTAAGGACATCAAAATATCTAGTATGTCCTACTAGCTCTCACATCTAACGCGGACTGCTCTCGTCTCTCTCTTCCTGTCCTGCTAAATTCTCCCCTTGCCTTATATGATACTTACATGTAAATCTCCCTCGCATGTTTTTGGTCTGTTCTCGTTTGATTTACCATCGACCCCAATTTCCTCCTACTCGTTCTTTTCCTTGTGTTTTCCGTCTCCTATCCATCCTCTTTATTGGATTTTCCTTGGGTCCGCTTACAACCAAAGCTGATAACGTGCTCACCTCAAGCCCGACTCATGACCAGTGGCGCAACAATGGCTTGGCATTGGGGCAGTTGCCAAGGGCGCCAGGCTGCGCCATACAAAAGGGCTCCGCTAAATCTCTAATTTTTAAATTTTATTTAAAGAAATAAAAATTTCACTTTTATCCTCAATAACAAAAAGTGAATTATTAATTACTAAATACATTTCAAATATATTTCATTTAAACCAATATACGTCAGACTACGTAATTATTGTCATAAATAAAATAGGAGAAATTCAATTATTTTATTCTAACAATTGAAAAAGTCGCAAAGCTGAAACTTGTCAATTTATCAAGGGCGCCAAATAATAAATTAGCCAAGGGCGCCAAATGATAAAGGAAATACAAAGGCAAAGAAGAAGGTAACTTACATTAAATTTAACAAAGCCATGGTCTGGTCAGTATTTGATCTTTTGAATTTCATGGCTAATTGGGACTTCCAAAAATCTCTTCCATCGCTAAAAATTCAATCATTTCTTACTCTCTGTAAGACTTTAGCTTTTAGTCAGTGGAACTATGGATGTTCCATCGGGAATTTTTATCGCCCGACCTTAAATCATATGCTTGTTTTTTTCGCCATTTTATACAGTGAACTTATTATAAGAGTAATAGATCTATGGTGGAAGGCGGGGAGGTGGTGACAACATGACGATAACGCACGGGGTACCGACGATTTGTTCTGTCTATAACTTTTCTCGTCTTACACCATTCTTATGTTCATCTTCACAGTGGCGTCACTAGGGGGGGAGTTCTGTGGGGTACGTCTTGAGGTGATTTGAACGTTCAGAGTTTTCTTGTGTTTCCAGTCCATTTCTTGCACACATTGACTCATTAAATTTACCAACATGGAATTTAAACGCATTCATTAAACTGACCAGCGATAATACTTTGAATATGTTGCATCAGAAAAGTGAGCTTGTTGAAATTTTGGAGTTGTCAGAACTGTATCAGAAACTTTTAAAAATACTTTTACCCTTTGCATCATATCTTTGTGATTGTTGATTTTCTGCATTAAAAACATCGATCCCGACATGAAGTTGAAGATGAACTACAATGGAGTCTTTCAAGTAGTACACCTTTTTTAAAATATCCTGTGCTCAAATGTAAAAGCTGAAGGCTTGCATTAAATAAATTAACGTATTAGCTTTACTAGCTCTAACTACTGTTTATGTCTTGAAGTTTTTTTTGTTATAGTAAGCAATAAGATTTGAATAATACTGTAAGTATAAGACTAGTGTAAGTGACATTTGTTAATTAAGAAAAGAAAGGTAATACAATCTGTTCCCATGCAATATTGTTTTGGAGCACGCAAATCGTAGCATTTTATAATAGTTTTACTAATTTGTATGCTAGTAACTAGTTATACTTATAAACACTTATTTATACATTTCCATCACGGCAGTAGCAAAATTTTCAGTAGTGGTCCGCGGCTATGACGAACTTTTTTGATGTGGTCCGCGAATCTCAAAAGGTTGAGAACCACTGCTCTAAGGGGCCGTCCATAATGACGTCACGCGATTTTGGCCGATTTTTACCCCCCCTCCCTCCATAGTCACAAAACCTTGACCCACCTCCTCCAATATGTCACAAATCTTTGACCCCCCCCCCACAAAAAAAAACAAAAAAAAACAAACTATAAATAAAAAAAAGCCGTACTTTCTATATGAAAATTTGCATGTTTCAAATCACTTTTTTTCATTTAAGTATGCATTTAGTGTAAGGCTGCACTCTAATTTCGTAACACGTGTTAAGCCATTGAAAACGTCATTAAATAAATATCAAGCAAACAAATATTTAAGGGGAGCTTTTATTTAAAGTTGCGCGTTTTGATGTGACGTCACATTAACCCCCCCCCTCTTTCACCACAAATGCATGATCCCCCCTCCCTACCCAAGGCGGGTGACGTCATTTATGGACGGCCCTAACTAAATTTGATATTTTACTCTCTTACTCTTCTTTCTCTCTCTTAATTCTCTTCGTTTTTCTTCGTATATGTAAGCGCTAGGAGAAGTCCCTATGAATAGATTCTACCACAATAGAAAGGAGCATTGATATTATAAGTTGAGCGATGGCTAATTTTGATGATATAATATGCTGCTGATGAGGCCATGCATGGACGCTGACTACCCCACAATCAATGCTGGCAGAAACACGGGCCGCAGTTAACACACACGGCAAGCCACTAATCGATCAGCTGACCCAGCCAACGCACCAACCAAGAAGTTGATGCTAAAAATAGCCCGCAACCAGCAATGTAGCACGCTAGTAGGATTCACTAGTGCGTTTTCTAGGGCACTTATCTCCCGACTAAGCTACACAGCCATCTTCGTGCAACGAATGAGGCCGACCTAGCTAGGCATTGGGTTTTCTTTGTGAGTTTGCTTTTCATTAGTGTTTTACGTTATCTTTCGATGGATTTGCTTTACATGTATGAAAATGTGTTAATTTCATATTTACTCGTGCCTTTTTATTGTGTACGTATATACTAAATTAAACCCAAAGCTTCTTTCATCACAACGAGGTGCATATTTTTTATAGTGGGTTTTCTACTTGTAATTAGGCCCTATATACATCTTTATTTAACTTAACAACTCTCCGAAATACCTGTCCCTCGGGAATAAACTAATGACTATCTAAAAGAGTGGCGAACATGCAGGACTTACTTAAGTGGTTAATTCAAGGCGTTTATAACTTAATTCATTAAATAAATAAAAATAAAATAATACTTAAAAAAAAAGCATGAGTGAATGTGTGTGTGTGTGGGGACGCGGTGGTCGAGTGGCAGCGCACTGGACTGTCGTACCGATGGTCACGGGTTCGAATCCGTGTGAAGCCAAGGGTTTGTTCCCGGGACCTAGGGCGTCCCTGAGTCACCCCGCTCCGAATGGGTACCCTAACTACATAGTTAGGCGGCTGGGTAATGCGTGGAACCCACAAAGCCGTGGCCTGTGAACGCTGCATCACTTGCCAAAACAGATCATCTCTCATGGTCTGTGGACGCAACTATCTTCTGCATAGAAGGAGCGTCTGTATAGATAAGACAAAGACAAGACTTTGCCATCCACAGTGTGTGTGTGTGTGTGTGGGGGGGGGGTAATGGCCGGGACTCTTACAATTCAAGACCCAGGCTTAGCAGGTGTGTCTGTTACATAGCAAAAGAAGTGCTTTAAAAAGTGTTGTTTTCTTTTTAAAGTTTAAATTATCCTTTAGAAATTAAGGTATTGTGTTGTGAAAGAGGTTTTAGGAAATAACGTCTTGTGGGTAATACAACTAACAATCGTCTCTTAAAATGACAGCCACCTCCTCCAAGGCCAAGGCTAATCATAAATCCGCCCAATTTTTTCAAGAAAATCGATAGGTAATATTAAATACAAGGATAATTTACTCGGGCTTTTGACAAAGAAAAAAACAGTGGAACCCCTAGTATTTAAATATAAACTCGAAAATGACGTCATAGCATTAAGCTCGAAAAATGACGCCATAGCGTTACGGATACTTTCCAACCAACCTGTGGCTTGGGCTATTATATCGTTTATTGAACAATTTTATGCGGAACGTTCGAAAAGAGTTATTTTTGGTGCAGTAATTTGGTGCGCTGCTTTCTAAAATTAGTAGTGTCACAGACAGGACGGGACGGACGTGACATACATTGCAATTTATGTATGTTGATAGTCTTCGGGGAAAGCATCAGGCCTGTATGATATTTAGTATAGTATGTGGGCATAAGCATTATTTCTCTCAAAGTTGGTTACGAAACACAAAAATTCAATTGTTCCCAACTATGTCCACAATCGCCGTCGTGCTCCTCAGTCTGTAACAAGCTCCAATTAATTGCTCCCTCGTCTCCTAAATCTTACAGTGCATTTAAGGACTAAGTGAGTCAAGTCTGGATGGTAAATTACAACTGATTCTTACTTTCTGTAAATATAAAAACGAAGTGAATTTAAGATGTGATGGTGTTGACCACTGATTTTTGAGTTTGATGAACATTTAATATGTTTTGTGTAAATTGTAAATAAAATTAATGTTTCCTAAACTCGACATGTACTCCTGTGCCGTCAAAGAATCTTCAAGATGCACTCAAACAGATTATTTCCTTACATTATAAAAAAAAAGCAACAACGAATCTGATCGCATGCTAGTATATCTCTATATTGAACATGTTCAAAAACCTCGGATGGGTCCTATCACTGATTTCATCTCCAAGTCTAATACTTCTTATGACTAGTACTACTGTGACGTCATGTGAACTTTTTAACTATTATTTCCTATGACCCGTATTACTATTACATCAACTGACCTGTATTAGACTACTATTACACCATTTAAGTCTATCTGAGACTATAACATACTCTGACCTTGACGTGTCCTGTACTTCTATTTGACTCGCTTGGCTAAAACCTGGACATGTCTAAATGTCTTGTACTACTATTACGAAATGAGTTGTTGATTACTTTTTGACCGGGAAGTTCTTGAACATTTCTTAATTTATAAAATTAAAGGGTATCCCATTGAAATTGATTATGGAAATCGCGTTAGTATCTAAAGGAACGCTTTGGAACCACTGGTTTAGTTAGAAATAGCAACAAGGAGTAAAGAGCTAATAGCTGATTGAAAAAATCCGGAGATGACCTGTGGATTTCGAATACAGACGCGCGCAGGTCCGTCACCAGGGGGTTGGGGGTACGAGCAGGAGTCTGGAACGAAACCTAACACTAACAGAAGGGAGCTGCACCACACTTGTTTTAATGTTAATGGCGAAAGGAGGCAGAGGTGGCCCACATATTTCCATCGGTGGGCCAGGCCCCCTGTTTTGCACAGGTATGCTCGTGGCTTTTAAAGTTAGACCCCTGACGTTTAAAGATGAATCCGTCGCTAATAGAGATAGAACCGTGACTTTCAATTTCGCATGAAATCTCACTTACGGTTTCGTACTTTTCTTCCAAAATTTTCTTTCAAGATTACATAGATAGTTGTCGAAAATAAGAATCTAATGACATATAAATCACATTTCGAGTATGGGTTATCGAATTTATCTCGATAATTTAAAAAAAAATTGTAAAAAAAAAGACTATTATTTTGAATCATTTGTGACCTAGTAAGTTGGTCGCCGAAGTTATGGTGTAACGAAAAGTTCAGTTATTTTGTGTCAAAAAAAGTTAACAGCATCTCTTTATCTTATTAACATTTATCTTTTCCCTCTCTCCCATCTTTCACCCCAAACTAGGAAAATGTTAACCGTTTATTCTGTATTTGAATCTAGTCTGTAAAATATAAGGAATGAATTTATTTGCAGGTACCTAGTCAAGTTTATAGTAGACCCAAACTTTATAAAGTGAACATTATAAAGTAAATGCTGACGGTATCCCATTTATCTCGCCTCTGTACTGTGGTGACATTTCATTATGGCGTCATTTGACCCTAGGATGATCCAAATGCACGCAGGGATCCATCAAAACAACGTGGATCATGTTGGTCAGAGGTACACACCACATCAAGCTGGTCAGCACATTGACCAGCAGAGCCAAAATAATCGCCTTAGGCCAGGGCCAATGACATCTGAGCCTAAAACTGAAGCAGGGCCAAACTGGGAAAATGTCTACAGAACGGCCCAGAATATTGGCTTTCCCGATCCCAAGGTAGCGTGTGGCGATATCGTCGGCGGATTTTTGGAAGACATTGCAAGAGGAATTGGGTGTCCAGTGGAATACATCTTGGTTCCATTGTTACCATGCATCGGTGGTGAGTAGTGAATACAAATACATCTTGGTTCCATTGTTACCATGCATCGGTGGTGAGTGGTGAATACAAATACATCTTGGTTCCATTGTTACCATGCATCGGTGGTGAGTAGTGAATACAAATACATCTTGGTTCCATTGTTACCATGCATTGGTGGTGAGTAGTGAATACAAATGAAGACCACAAGGGAAGAAACGGCTATGTGACATTTTTGAATTTTTTTAGTTATCCCCTGTATGTGATAGAGGATGAAAAATAGAATGCTCTGAATGAAGTTTTATGAAAAAATTATGCCTCTGACCCTATGAAAAATTCAAATCTATTTAGTTATTTTATAAAAAAATCTGTATAAATTTGAACTTTAAAACTTATCTCCTCAAAACTAGAAAAATTGTTTTATAGCCGTTTCTTCCCTTGAGCTCTTCAAATACAACTCAGTATTATATCGTGCACTGCAGCGTGGATTTCAATCAGATTAAATCAGTTTTAAAAAAGCGTCAGTAAGTTGAACAATTATAGTTAGGCTATAGAGTTATAATAAGAGATAAATACAAAAACTTCTGAGAGAAAACTCGAAGCATGCCCTTTAACCCCCCCCCACCACACACACACACCTTGTGATTTTGTTGTTTGCTCTTTTGCTACAAATAATATTATTTACATATTTTGTGTGGAAAAACACCACATTTAAATCACATATGGATTGTAAAGAATATAATTTTCTAATTAATTTGGCGTTGCAGGTATTCTAGGAAACAAGACCAGCATACGCGTTCACAGAGCCTGGTCAGAGCCTCCAGTGTTATGGAGCATTGTTGGTTCTGCTACAGGCTCCAGGCGATCATCAGTAATTCGTCAGCTTTTGTCACCCATGCTGGCGTTGCAGGCAGATAGAGAGGAAATAGATGGACTTTCACCTAAAAAGACCAAACTACAAGGGAGTGATCAGTTGGATGAAATCAAAAAGAAAAACTCATTGCACAAAAGAGCTCTTTATACAGGTTTGTTTGTGATTATACTGTATTCCATTTCTATGAAAGAAAAATTATTTTTTTAAAACTATTTATTTATTCACTATTTATTTTTTTAAATTTTAAAGCATATAGGGCGTTTTTAATTTAAGACATTCTTTTTAGGTTGTATACACACATACATATGGATTTTGAACAAAGGCATTAATCTCATCATTTATATTTTAAGTGAAAAAAAAATTGAAATTATTTGAAGGAAAAAATTAAAATTAAAAAAAATTGAATTAACCATGGTTTAAACAATGTCAAATACATTCTTGATTAATATAAAACTGACATTCATCTTTCAGTAATTTAGTTGAGGAGACTTTATGGAGAAATTCTCTGAATTGTTAAAAATGCTCCTGATTTTCCTGTCAAGAAGGGCACACACACTGTTTTTGTTATTTAATTGCAACTCGGAGTTATGAAAGCCTTGCTCTCATAAATTTTAGCATTTCAATAATCATTTTCATAGTTAAAAATACAGGAAGTTAAATTCATTATATTCAAACGTGTGAAGTATAATTTCTTGAACAATATTTTCCATTTTTAATTTGAACATTTCCTGTTAAATCAGGCACTCGTATGACACTGACAGCATTGACTGATGTGTTACACTGCAATGATGGTCACGCTTTTAGTCTTGCCGAGGACGTTGAGAATCTGCATAACCTGCTCATGCAGCCCGTAACTTGTCCTCGTCTGGCCTCGTTGATGGATGATCTCTACGAGGGTCTACCTCTGGTCGCCGTAGAAAATGGACGTGTTACTACTTTACTTGGAACTAATTTCTGCCAAGGGGGTATGATAACATACATAGATATTTAACATAATGGCTTCTTAAATGTTTAACCTGATAGAACAACAAAGGAAAGTAATTCAGGATCATTTTCACTTAAATGAAAATTCTCAAGCTCAAATGTCCACACTTTGTTATTGATAAAAAATTGGTGATGGGTGTGACAAGATTTTTATAGCACTATTTTACATAAAAAAGTACTAAATTCTATTAAAAAAATTAATCAATATAAGTTATGAGTTTATGAATTACTGTAATTGAAATATTTTAAAAACTTAAACAAATTTTTCCCTCAAACAACTCACACTAATGTCTAATCTTAAGGTGCTTTGTTTCTATTTCTTCCTTGCAGGATTTGCCAGTCCTGAGTATATTGTGAGAACAATGTTGAAATCCCCATCATGGTTGTCTGCTAGATTTTTGCTGTCTTGTCCTCAGTCAGATGACATGAAGGGGGTGTTTGGAGAAGCTGTGTGCAGCAGTGATTACCCTGAGCTTGAACTCATTTATTCCATCCTATTAGAGGAGCACCAGACAAGAAACTATTACTCGTTTGATCCGGATGCTGTTCAAGAATTAAGCAAATTTTTTGAAGAGGAATGGACATCTGTTTTAAATCAGCTGGACCAAAATGAACATGAATGTATTATATCAAAATCAATGGGCCAAATTGTACGTCTCTGTGGGATACTTAAGGCTCTTGAAAACAGCTTACTCAGTGCTGGTGCTAAGAGTAAATCCAGAGCCCAGGAATGGGATTGGAACATAACCGCCGGAATTGTGAAGAAAGGAATAATATTGGGCAAGTATTTTATGGAGCAAAAATTGGCAATGACTTTTATGGTTGGAACAGGTTTTTTTAATCACTCGTCAGAAATTTCATTTGATAGCAGCATAAATGGGAACGCCACAACGCTGCCGCAGACCGCCATCCAGGTTGGTTCTGAGCAACCCTACAAGTGGAGTCCAGCTGCAAGCACCTCAAGATCCTTCAGTCAAGATTCGACCACACCCAGTGTGCCACAAGGCACACAGCAGAACGCCAGCGCATCATTTAACTTTAACAAACGGACAGGGGATGTTGACTTCAGTACACTGCCACACACCATGAGCACAGTGGAAGAGGATGTCAGTGAAATGATGCAGGCAGTAGACTTTGTTCACTTCTCCAAAACGCAGTTTGTAGCTGTGCACGGCAGGCGCATCAAGCGACTTCTTGAGTGCTATGATGATGGACATGGCGTCTCTGCAACCACAGCTGCACAAAAATCAATCACACCGCCCGTCCGTATTGAAGGCACCAACAATCGCCATCCAGCATGGGCCAGTGCACTTTTCTTTCAAAAAGTTGCAGAGCTTGACTTGGGTACTGCTGAGCAAGGCAGGCATCCTACAAACAGAAAAGTCTGTTGGCGTTTCAAAAGGAAGCCAGTCAGTCAATTACAAGAGAAAGATTTTCAACTGCTTCAGTATCTCCGTGTAGAAATGGAAAAATATTCCCAGTTTGGGTCCGGACCTTTTAATCCAAGTCTGATAGTCAATTCAGGTCTGATAACTCTCCCTAACAGCTCAAGTCCACGCCATCAAGTGGGCGGCAGTATGAGTCCTGGAGTAGGTGGAATGGATGATGATTCAAATACAACCAATAGCCAAAATAGTCCAAGAAACTCAACACCTATTATTAAGACTGAAATATTTTGATAATTTCCTCTAGAGTAGGTTACGTACTCAAAAGCGGATATACTGTTTAACATTCATATTGTTAGACTGTGCTTTCTAGACAATAAAAATCCAACACTGTACATGGAATTAATAGCAAGCTAGTCTTTGAAAGTTAGTTCCATATAAAAAACAAGGAAACATCTTTACCTGATAAAAAATTATTAAGAAACTTGAGAGGTCAAAAACTAAATTTAAGCAAAATATCTTTGGGCAAAAAAAGAAAGTCCGTTGAAAAAACCATTCTCATACCAAAAGCAAAGTACAATTTAATTTTTATCATGTTTTAATTTTAACTCAAAGATACAATTTGTAGTTTATTTGGTGCATGAAAATGCTGAGATATACACTCAAAGCCAAAACAATAATTCTTAGGTAAAATATTTTATTTTTCACAAAATTTTTATGTATAGCTTTCAAATAATAAATGCTTGGCACCTACACAAAATGCAACAACAATCAATTAGACACTAATTGAAAACTGAAAATAACATGCCAGATTTACCAAAATGACATGATAGAGATAAAGTAAATAAAGTAAAAGATAAATATTCAGATAATTGTTTGTGATAATAATTATCATAATATTAATACCCAATTGATGGAAACTTAAGTTCTTTTGCATTAATTTCAATTAGTTTTTTAAAAAGTTTTATACAAATATTTAATCACATTGTTCCAATATCTGCTTTAATATTTTCTTTCTCTTAAAATACACTTTTTAATGACTACTTATAATTTGGTATGTGTTCAGTTGTTTTTTTAATTATGTCTGGAGGTTGAAAGGTTGTTTATATTGGATAGAGACAATCTGCAATAACTATCAAAATCTCTAACTCAGAAAATTCATTCAAATATAATATGTTCACAATTTTTAACAATAACGATCTTAAATGAAATAAAAAGGTAAATAATCCTGTATTAAATTTGTTTTTAAAAAAACAACACATTCTTTACTCTGTAAATTTATCTGAAAATAAATATAATTTCTGCTTGAAATGTTCAAACATTGTCTAAAATTATTAGTTATTAAGCAAGACTGCTTTAGTCCAAAGTGAGGCTGGCTTGAATTCTGGATGATGTCGCAATGCCATCAAAGATGCTGAAAATAGAAAAAAGTTTTTAGCGACGGTAATAATGGCAATAAGATTAATTCTTTGTAAAAAAGGTTTGAACATGGCCGTCAAAATTAATTATCAAAATTCACCTAACCACCATAGTAGACACTTGACAATAAACAAAAATTGTGGCTAATGAAATTTTTCTTTGTGAGTAAAATTAGATTTGTTTAAAAACCACTTTCAAAGTGTTTATAAATCAATTGTAGAAAGATAATGACAAAAATATGTGATATTATATTTTTTTAAATATGTAAAATTGTTAACAGTTAATGAAAGTTATTTTTAAACACTTTTCCACAAAAATTGTTAAACAAAAAGTAACAAATTAAAATTTCACTAATATCAGAAATGTGTTCATAATTTGTGTAAAATTTATGTTTAAAACAAAAAAATTTAGAGTGAACTGAAAAAAACCATTGCCATCATTTTCCACCTCCTATTCCTATGGGTAAAAAGTTATACAAAGTAATTATAAATTATAATTTTTTGGCCACTAAAATTAACTAAAAGCGCCCATCTCCTCTCCAGGTCAGCGGAGGACTTTTTAGCGATAGTCATTCATCAACATTTTTATTGTGGCTTTAATGTGGGCTAGGTCCCACGCCCCTCAGCTTGCGAGGCGAGCACACTATTGACCTCACTATCCAGCCGCCGAAATCTACTTACCATAAAAATCTGCTTTATCATTTTGGCTGATATCATTCAGTTGAAGAAGTGTCATTATCCAGTCAATCATCTGGTTGTGTGAAATTGTATTTTCATTAATAGATGCACGTATTTCTTTCCATTTTTTTTTATTAAACACAGGTTTTAATAGAAAAAAGCAAAATCAACTTATAAAAGGCATATTCTGTTCAAACCTAATATTAAAAATCATTTCTATCATATGTTAATAGAAATTAAAATTCATGTAGGAATTTAGCATGAACTTATTTTATCCAGATTCATTATAAAGAACAATAAATTCCCACTCATTCAAAACAATTTCACCCAGTTCTCATAATGAATGATTCAATTTCACCCAGTTCTTCTAATGAATGATTATGATTATGAATGAAAGTATTTCTGATCACATACCTTGGATAATGTGGCATTCCATGGTTTGCCTGTCAGGTTATTCACAAGGCCAGGAAGATATCCTTTAATATGTGCAAACATGTTTCCCAGATTGGGCATGAGACTTTGACTTTGTGATTCCTTAGACTCATCAATATTCTCCAACTCCAGCTTTCCCTGTTTTGAATCAAACAGTGAATCACTCAAGGCCCACAAAATGTGATCTGGGTTAGCCGGATATGTCATTGTAAGTACAGCAGTGGTCACAATGTTTCCTATGCAACTAATCACCTGAGAAAGAAAAAAAATTAAAGCACTATTATTTTATGGAAATGTAAGATTGTGCTGGTGAGGCATGTAAATCATGAGCAGCACAAATCATATAGAAATTAATAGAAACTAGAAACTTTAAAATGATCCACTACCTTGTCTTTAGATGGGGCTGTTTCTGCTAAAGGCATGGCTCCAGTCACAACAGTGCGGGTGTGGCCCAAAAGTTCAAGGAACCACTGTTGACGGGGTACAGGTCCTGATGAATCATCCTTTCTCTTGGAATAAGCCATCAAACAGTGTGAGAGCAATAAAATTCCCATGTCATGGTTCCTGGTTTATAAAGAACATAAACAAGCTAACATTGTGCAACAATCCCCTATATAACCAACATAGTTAAAAAATAACAGTAAACTAGTCAAATTCACAGACTATCCTGATTTAATAAAAACAAAGCTAAACAGCGTGACATATACATATTTTTTAATTTTAAATAAACAATTTTTAAAGTAAAAATACCAATAATTTGTGTTGAATGAGGCATCAATCATATAGTTAAGCAAAGAAATGGGTTGTCTTCCCCTGGCCACCAAATAGCATCTCACAAAGGAACCTTTTATCTGGGTTGTTGCATCAGAAAAGTCTGCCACAATGATGGAGTCCATAACATCATCTGGAAGCTGAGCCAAACATTCTCCCATAGCCTGGAGCATTGGTACCTGTCACATAGATCAACAACAATGTCACTGATTGTTTACAATGGAATGGTGACTACATGAGGAGGAGCATATTTTAATATGTAAGATTATATTCTTTACATGCCTAATATAAACCTTTAAAAAATGATTTTCTTTTAAAATTAAATACCATATTGCTCCGTTGAATTGTTTCCTTTCTATTTAATTAGATTCTACTTGAATGAGAAAAATGCCATACATGATCATCAAAGTCTACATAGGACCCAACTCATTGCCAATAAATATTTTATACATCAACAAATATACAGCTCAATTTTAGCAATAAAGTTTAACCAAAAATACAAATGGAAAAATCAGTTATTTTCTAATTCTAATAATTTGAACATAGAGGAAATGTGCAGCTATGTTAGCTAAAATAAAGAGTTAGGATATAAATTTAATACAATTAATCTGTAAACTAAAAACAATTGTTTTAAATATGAATAAATAATTCTGTTATTTACTAAGACCAATAGTTTAACATACATCAAATTCATCACTTATTAACTGGTACAATTGTGCTGTTGTTTCATATAGTTGGAATGTCACTGCTTCAGGTGGATCATCTACAACCAAAGCATCTCTCAGGCCTTGTAGTACGGCCAGTCGGACACTCCTGGGCTTGTTGTGAGTGAAAGCAGTCAAACAACTGCGTTCTAAATACAGTTTCAGCACAGATACAGAGGTTGACTTTATCAGATGCGGCATACATAAATGTAAGGCAACTTGAGTTGGTGGCTGGTAAACAAATAGATTTTAAGAAAGTTAATTCAAATTTTAAATATACATTCTAAAAATATATAATTAAATATTTAAAATATACTAATTTAATTAATCCCTATTAAAATTGTGATTGAATAGTGTATTACTTGTATAGTTAAGGGACTGATTTCACTTTCTAGCAAAATACAAAACCCAAAAATTACTATTTTTTAAGAAGTCTTTTCAATAAATAAACAATTGAATTTCTTTTTAAATGAGGAGTCATTTCAAAGTATTTACGATTTATTTTAGAGAGTCAGGCAGATATGTAAATTACACCACATTGGCTTAACAATTCCCATAAATCAGTCATGATAGTGTTCACCTTTAATGATGAGAAGAGAGGAGGAGTGATCCAAGATGAAATGAATAGTGATGCACTTGGTGAGGATTGCATCTGAGCTGAAGCAACTTGGAGACACAATGTTTTTATTTCTTCTCCTGTTGAGGCAAAGCAATTGTAAAATTTCAATGCAATACCCTAAACCTCACTTTAAAAAAAAATTGTTTTAGTATAAAATTTTCGTACCATAATTTATTCTCATGAAGGGAGATAACATTACTGCCCAATTTACTGGAGGAAGTGAACTCTTCACTGTCATACTCTCTAGCGCTGCATGAATCTGTCTGATAAGGTTTTGCTCAGGAACTAAAAAAAAAGGAACATCTTAAAATTGATGTGATAATTTATATTTTCAGCTGATAAACAACAGAAATTATGATGTAGAATTGAACTAACAATTTTCTGAAATTAATAATTTAGCTCACAATCACATGAAAATCGATAATAAATGTTTTAAACATAAGTGTACAAACCTGATTGGCCAGCCTCCAGCATAAAATCAAACACAGCTCTCAAAATGCTCCACTCTGGTAGGTAGCTGTAGCTTGATGGAACTAAAAAAATAGTTAAATAAACTGACTTTTTAATTTCTGTTAAAAAACTTCATTCTCTGTATTTACAAATACTTATAACTTATCACTTTAAATATTGGCAAAGATTAATATTTTACTGGTTATCATAACTTATCACTATAAATATTGGCAAAGATTAATATTTGACTGGTTATCAAGTGAAATAAAAAGTCATGAGGTCTAAAATAAATGTCTTTGCAGTGGTTGTTAAACTTGAATACAAACAAAATAATACGTGATCAGTGCTAGGGATAAATGATCCATAGATGTGCAACGTTGTGCCTCGTATTTCTTTCTTAGTTTTTAGATTGTTTAGGAAATAGATGCTCCGAAAACTTACCAGAAGTACGACTGTCAGTAGCCGTGGAGCAGGCAGACTGGTACAGATGTCCCAACATCCAAGAGCTGACACTTTGGAGGCCAAAGTCACTGTGTTCTGACACAATATTTTTCACTGCTGCGATGACCTCAGATACATTGACGTCACTACCAGTCATCATTGAGCTGCCTCTAACCTTAATCAATGTGAATTTTTACAATTACATTATTTTTATTTATTTTCTGTACATTCCTTAAGTAACCATGGTTTGATTTAGTTATAAATAAGTATTTGGGGCTGACGTTCTTGATTTTGTGCTGCATAATTTTTAAAGCTTTCAATCATACACTTGCCATAGGAAGGGGTGTTTTATAAATATCAAATAGCAATATAATAACTTTTGGACTCTAAAAATCTAAAACTCCATCATCATAAAACTTTTAAACTTGGAATTATTGTAAATAATCTTATTTTGTTAAGGGTTTTAAAAAATGTTTTAGCCCTTTAAATACATTTCATGAAAATCATAGACGAACCGGAATGAGAGTTTGTTCAGATCCTATCATTGCCAACAAGCCACTTAACTTGGAAACTTTTTCTGCTGGTGGAGTGTCCTAAAGGAAAGTTTTATTATTAATTTTTTATTACAATATATTATATATATTTGAACTAGTAGAGGCAGTTAAATAGTTTGATTTATTTTTAACCCTAAATAAAGTTAGAAAAAATGGGGGTGTACTGGATTCATAATTTTGAAATCCGACCGGAGCCGGATTTGGACGAATTTATAAAGTGAAATTTGGCCGAAGCCGGAGTTGTAAAAATAGCTGGATTCCGGATTCTCCCGGAGTAGGAGCTATTATAAATATATATATTTTATGGCTCTACCGGCCAGCCGGATTTATGAAGTAAAATTCTGCTGAAGCCGGAGCCGGATTTGTAAAAATGGCAGGATTCCAAATTTACTGGAGCCAAAATCCGGAACACCCCTAGAAAAAATAATTGAAAAATTCATAAATTTTGTTTCTCATTTTTATTACCATGATATCACTACTAATAGTAAAGTCGAAAGTCTTTTGCTAGGTTTAAATTACATCTCTTGTGTGTCAAAATTTGAAAGAAAGTTTGATATTAAGATAATGAATACATTATTAAGAGGTCTTTCATAGGTTTCTGTCAATTAAATTTGGAGTTTCTTCCATTGCTCATAAGATTAAATGATAAAATTTGACAAAGTGGTTCCTATATTTGCACAACACACAGTGGGCAAGTTAAAAAGCTTATGGAAAACTTACTGTTTTCGTGACATCGTCCAACCAATTTTTGATCATCTCTTGTCTGAGTGGTGTTACAGACTGGACTCCCTGCTTGCTGAGTGAAAATGTGATCAGACCAAGGGATAAACACGCTCCAGATGCCTAATGCACAGCAAAGAAAAAATATCTTCATCTCTGTTCAACCTCACTTATAACTGAACAATTGAAATTCTTTTAAATGCTGTTTACAAATTGCAGTTATGACATATGAAACAAACAGTAAAAACATTTATAATCAAATTTTGATTTTGCCACAAAGATGTAAACAATGTTTTTAAATATCAAATTTAAAAAAGGATTTATTTATAAATTAGGTTTTTGATAAATTTGTCATAAAATGTATAGAAAATAACTGGTTGCTTTTACTTGTGGGTTTTCCTGAACATCTGTTTTAAGCTTGTTTACAACTAGTAAAATGCTTTCTTCACCAAGAGCATTGCAGGCAAACACTGAACCAGCTACACTTGTCACAGCAACACAGAGTGCCTGAAGATACATAGGTTTTGAAAATAAATTATTTGAATTATAAAAAACAACTATTGTTAGCAATTTGACCAGACTATTACATGAAGTATGGAGCGTTATAAAGCAAAGAGAATGGTATAACAAAGTACTTGATAAGCTGCATCCTCCACTGAAGAGTTCATCCAAAGGGCAGTTAACTTTTCCAACACTACAGTAGCATGAACCCTGGACTCTGTCTTTCCTTCAGTACACATGCCACAGATGGCCAATCCAAGACCAAGAACACAACCTGTTTTATTCTCAGCTTTGAGATTCAATGTTATCTCCTCTAGAGCTGTCAAAGATTTCCACACTGCCAACATTCCCTGATACAAGAGAAAGTCAAAATAAAATTTGATCCGTAATTGGTATTTTTTAACACTTATTTAAGTAACATTTGATATGCATTAATAACATCCTGAAGTCGTAAGTTTTCAAATTTTGATTTTTTTTTATTGTCCTGGCCACACAAAAATTTATACATACTATTGTCTGTGTCACAAAAGCAAAACAAAAATTGTTAAACAATTTTAGTGTTTCGGAACTAAATTTGAGCACTTAAACATAATTTCTAACACTCAATGCCAAGATATTTATTTTTCAATGCTAGGGACTAGGGACACAATCGTTTAATATGAGTTAATTTAAATAATTTAAGTTAAGATACAATATCTTCTGATCTTACTTTACTTCCTGTCATTTCCGAGAAATGCTCTTCAAACAAATGACCTAATGTCATGCCAAGAGCAAGGCCATTGCAGAATACCAAGACAGGTGAGTCAACAGGTTTTGTTCCAGTGGGTAAGGAAGCAGCAAAAGTGTTAAGAAGTAGAACAATTTTCTCAGCATCTGTGGCTGTAAACAAGGGCACAAACTGGCTGGCTGCTAGGTGGGCAACCGCATTACAAAGTGTGCTCGGTGGACTGCGATCCTGAGCTGATTTCTGGACATAAAGGAGCAGACAAAATTATTTAAATAGAAATATTTAAATGGAATCATAGGTAATTCATTAATATTTTTTTGTGTGCTATCCCATGCACTTGAAATCTAAATAAGTATTCTAAGTGTCAGAGGCGTAACAACGACATGGCATCGGGACAGTTGCCAAGGGTGCCGAGGGTATTTTCCTTTTTTGTCAAGGGCTCTAAAAATGAATTAGCCAAGGGTGCGGAAAACCCAGTTCACTTCTGCTAAGTGTTTATTGGATTTTTAAAATCTTAGCTTCAGTATAACAATTTACAAAGAATAAAATGCCAATTTTGTCTTCTCGTGATGTAAATTCTTAAAAATTAATTTATTGATAGTCATTCCACATTTAATGATAGATTGTAAAGCAATTAGAAATTTACATTTGGTGACAAAAAATAATTATGAAAATAGTTGTTGACGTGATTATAAATAAAAACAAAGTACCACTCTGACCTGCTGACAAAGTCCATGCAGTTTTCCCCTGGGTGTGTAGGCTGGGTCCAACAGACAGAGAATGGTGTCAAATGTCATGGCAAGCCACAGAGAGTGTCCAACAAATTCAGGGTTGGCATCAGAAATGTTCAACTGTTCTTTGTCAAAATCTACAACAAACTTGTGGACAAACAAAGCCAGACCTGCTAGTGCCAGGACACTGTTAGCTTGGGAAGCTGGGCTTCCCCTGAAAAGTACAAATAAACAATCATCCAGGGACAGAGACATCAAGGGAATGAAAGAGTGTGAGAAGAGATTGAAAGAAATTTTTAATAAAGCAAGTTTTAGTTTGAATATCATATATCTCCAGGTGTTTTTTAAAAATAATATTTTTATAATTTTTGTATAAATCTAACAGAATGAACTTACTTTGATGCTGACTTAATGACATCCATGATGGCATCTCTCACACTGCAATACATTATCACTTATTAATTTTTGGTTATATCTGGAATGAGGTCAAGTAAATAACTATACAAATTTAGTACAAGGAACGCTAATTAAGTCAGTAATTTTACTTATTTTCACTGCATACTTACGCCATCCAAACTAGAGTCTTCTTTTCTGCTAGATCAAATGCTGAAATGTGTCCATGCTTCTCTTGAAGTTCTAAGTCTGCTTTACGACTCTAGGAATTGAGAGATGTAAATGGTATAAGACTGACAAGATTAAATATTTAGAATAACATCAGAGGCCAGGGGTATTCAATTATCTTTCATCAGGGGCCAAAAGGTTGGTGATATTTACAGGCCAGAATTCTAACAACAGCTGAGAAAGATCAAAAATAAAGTAAATTTTAATTATAGTAAGATTTAATTATAACTGTTTGCAGTTGTTAATGAAACACATTCATTTTAAATAATTTATGTTCACAATTTTGACTTTGATTTTCTTGCCATTTTTTATTTTTAGTATCAGTTGCATTTTGTCAACATCTTCAGCTGGATTAACTTCTACCTCTCCATTGCCAAACTAAACTTCAAACAGGGCATAAAAAGTTTTAAAATGTTCATAAAACCATTTTTACACAGAAAGTTGCAAAAATAATTTACCAAATAATTTTACAGCTGCAAATAAACACAAATCAATGAAACCATCTAGCAAAACTTACCTCTAAAAGAGACAAAAACAATCTTTCCATAAAAGAGTTCCAAGCTTCTGGCATGAGTGCAAAGCGGTGCCATTCTGATGGTTGAACCGGAACCTAAGGGTAGAATATATTGATGTCCAATATGGAATGACACATTAAATATGTATTTTTTCTAGAAATAAAAAAGGAACAATCAAAGCATGAAAAATAATAAAATGATGAACATTCTCTAGAGAGGTCAGACATCAACGATACCATTTATATTTTTATTTGTTTTCCAAAATTTAAAAATGTTCACTATTTCACCTCCTGTAATAACAGGCCAAATGTCTCTAGGAATGTTTTCCCATGACGAATGACATAATGTTTCCTGGGTCTGCCATCTCTTCCCATTTCCACAGGTGGATCATAGCAAAAAAGAAGTCCAGCTATAAGAAAATATAAATTTTAATCTCTTGCACATTTGTTTCATAGGATGTACAATTAAATTAAATAACGATTTTCTACCAGTAAGACACAATTATGATATGGTAAGAAAAATGAGAAATGTTGTGTGAATGAGAAAATGAAAAACTTAAATACATTTATCTTTAAGGAATGAATATATAGAAATTTTGAGTTCAGAAATAAATGTGTCACATATTATTTTTATGTGTGTATGTAGGCGTTATTGAATAACAACATCTCTCTCACAATGATTCCTTGAAACACTTGATGTTAATCAAATAAACTTTAATACTGGAATAATCGATAATTATACAATCATTATATTCAATAACATATTTCAATGATCACATGGCGGAACACATTCGGCCATCTTTTTATCCTCTCGCTTATTCTCTGGAACATTCTATTACGTGATCTCTCTCTCAATCTCGCGATTCTCACGTGAGAAAATGTTAGTTAATTTCTGTAAATTTATTGAAGTGCTAAGAGAGATAACAACTAACCAGCCAACCCAGGCCTGAGTCCAGGCTGTTGACACTTGAGGTATTGTTGCAGCAAAAAGTTGGGGATGATTTCAATAGATTTTCCCTGGCTGCTTCCCACAGCATGTCTCCTCTGTGATGAAGAGTAAATTCCCCTTGGCAGGTCAGTAACTTCTTTTCTCAACATGGAGACTAGAAATTTGGTGTAGCCTGGTAACAACAGGTGAAGGAATTTTTTATCACTTCATTTTTGACAGATAATAAAATCTTAAAATAAAAATATTATTAATGTCTCCTTTATAATGAAATATTTTTTTCTCATTTAAGGTAACTAGGTGATCTGATGAAACAAAAAAACTATAGGTGAAGTAAATGTTTTATTCTACACCACTATTTCAGAGTGTAATCACAAACTTTTTATCTTCCAAGAAATATTTAAAAAAATTTGATCATAAGGAAACAATAAAAAGCATCACCTGTGAAAGTCACCTCATCATTCAGTGACTTTAATATTGAAACAAAACAGGAACCTGGAACAGTTGGGAACATTGTATCAACATTGACTTCCTTTCCATCAGCGGCATCCTTCTTTTGTTGAGTTTCTACTTCAGCCAAACGATAGAACTCTCCTGTCACCTGGTTACAGGCAGCAATAAAAAAATTAAATTTATCCCAGTTTTAAGTTTTTACATGAATGTTTCTAACACAAAATCATACTTAAAGAGGCCAACCACATTTAATTTTGTTTTACATAAAACCTGAAAGACTCAGCAAAAAATATCTTATTCAACAATGATATAATTAAAATTCAATATTATAAACACTAGAAAGTAAAAAAACATTAATCCAAAACAAATAATTACAAAACCTACTCTGGCTGTAAAAGTCATCAAATGGCAGTTCTTATTAATATATATTTTAAACTTGTTTGTTTTCTTAGAAATGATCAAATGCCTAAATTTCTATAGTAAAAAGACAACATAAAATTTTTCTCTATTGACTGAAACGCTAATTGCAAAATATGATCATATAACAAATTTTAATGCTAAATTTCAGACCAAAATTTGTTTGGCTTCTAGGGAAATTGATTAAGGTTTT
This sequence comes from Ampullaceana balthica, assembly GCA_944989445.1. Classification (NCBI taxonomy): domain Eukaryota; kingdom Metazoa; phylum Mollusca; class Gastropoda; family Lymnaeidae; genus Ampullaceana; species Ampullaceana balthica. The sequence continues at coordinate 131,970 of CALYLW010000288.1, read as the reverse complement.
TGAGTGGCAGACAATCCAAATATACTATTTATACTTAAATATCATTAACATTAATTTAAATAAAATGTTCCAGTTGCCAACAAACACAAATAAATAAAAATAGACACTGACAATTACTTGATAGAAAGATAAAGAAATAAAACAGGTAAGTAAATAAAAGTATCAAAATGAATAATATTCAATAAGCCAACTTTTAAAAACATTCCCCTACTTACACTCAGTGGCAGTTGGCTGATTAAAAATTGTTTAACCTTAAACTCAGCCAACGCTTCAAAGGCAGCAGATCTTATTTCACTGTTTGAACTTTGTGAGTAGAGCCACAGACTGCTGACAATAGCTGCTGTGAAGCTTTCATATTCTTCTGTCTCCACATTCAGTTGTGGAACCAGGGACAGCAGACGGCAAACTCTTTGGATCACCAACGGCCTGTTTTCGTGAATGAATTTTTCTCCCAGAACTTCCCACAATGACCTGAGATCAATGACTTCTGCCTCACATAAAAGATACAGTCCATCCAGGGCAAGAACAGATACGGCTGTATCCCTCTCACTGGTAGCTGAGTTGAGAATCTCAGACAAAGGGGCAAGTAGGTCAGCACCATGTTGTTCTGGTCTGAGAGATAACGGTTGAAACAGTGATATTATTTATTGATCAATGCATTCATATCTCAAAATGAATAAAGATTTTAAGTGACACCAACGTTTATTGGTACATTAAATATAATAAAGTACTCTTGAATAAAGTTTAAATCAAACAAGAATAAAATAAAAATCAGCCTGTAATAGCCTATCACTTATCAAAATAACAAAATGTTTAATTTAATTACATCTCTACCATGCTCTATTAGCTAATGCATGCCTATGAAAATCTATCACTTAGGTATATTACGTTAGAAAACTACCTGTCAAAGTCTATTTTTATTTTATTATATTAAATACTGCCTGGACATTTCCTGCTGCTACAAACATAAAACATATCTTTTGAACTTCAACCATTCTCTATACATGTTTTATTTATTGTTTAAGGGTACCAGTTGAAAGCATGTGATGATCTATACCTAAATCATTAAGATAAGATTTGGCATGAAGTTTTCAATTGTTTTATAAGAGTACAATAAAGATTTATTGCAGAGGGTTAAAAAGAACAATTTGACAATAATCTATTGACTATTGACAGATATATTTTAATTCACTATCTTAAGTAAAGATGATCAAGTGTAATTCTAATACCTTCAATAAAAAAACACAAACACGTCTGATCACCTCAACTTGTTAATTCTTCAATTAAAATCTATGCACCAATGCCATGAATCCCTAAACATAATATATTACTGTTAGAAAAAAAATCATAGTTTAAATAATTCGCAGTAAAACCTACTTGTGTTTACATATTTCCAATATAGCAGTGGCCTTGGCAAGGAGAAAGCTGTTTGGTGCTGAACTGGTTGTGTCCAGGTGGGGCTCACTGATGGCCTGAAGGAGCTGAGGGAAACAGCGGTCTTGTTGTTTCCATAGCAACACCAACAGTTTCATTGCAACTGGCTTGAGCTCTTCTGACTTGCCCAGAACTAGGATGGTCTTTAAAATTGGTGGGATGCAGATCTGAAGTGGGTAGCATTCATTAGGGTGAAGTTTAAAGATTGATGGGTAGGTAATAGTCTTTTTACTCAGACCTAAAACTAAATAGGATGCATATCTGGTGAAGGTAAAATCTATGGTGCGTTAAAGATCTGTGACTGTAACATGGTAGAGACTAAAGCCCCTATATGACCCCCTTTCCAGTCCATCACGGACTATGGGGCAAGTGATGTAGCGTTCACAAGTTTTTAGCCACCACTAACGAGCAGGGGAATGTGTGGCCAGCACAATGCCCCAGGGGCCTTGCCAGTGCCTGGGCTCGAACCCGCGACTCGGGATCGGCCTCGGATCGATAGTCCAGTGCGCTACCACTTAGACCATCGCACCATTTATTTCAATTCCTATTTTTAATATACAAATACATTTATCCTTGTCATTCACCATATTCTAAAATTTTAACAAAAGTCATTAGTATGGCATAATTTCCTAACATTATTTATAACTTTAAAAATCCTGAGTAGGTGATTGTCTTTTACCTGGCCTAAAACTAAATGGTAGTACATTATTTAACATTTACGCTTAAAGTTCAAGTAACCACACAGGTGCAACAAATGAAGACCTTATCAAGCAAAAGAGCCCCACAACCACCCTTCTCCTGCTGTTCACAAGGTGAGCAGGGAGTGAAGAATACTGAATTGATTTAATGAAAGGAGGAATTGAAAAAACTATGCTATAAATTGATAAACAGGATGGAAATGCAAGTGAAAAATAAGTATTTAACAAGTAGAAAAAACAAAGGGAGAAAATAGCTGTTGATGGCATAAAGATATGCATACACCTACGTTAAACATTTTTATCTTCAGTGAGAAATAAACTTGTTTTCTTGTAATAAGGCAATGATCATCATACCTTATGTGTTGCCAACTGAGGCAGACCTTCTAATAGAAGCAATTTATATTCTGGCTTTGATCTCTTCCCAAGTAAATATAGCAACAAGGGAAGGAAATCTGGAGCCTGTGAGAAGTAGGAAAATAAAAGAGTTATATACCATTGACATCAATCTGTGGATGAAAATAAGAATGCTTTCATTAGTTGTACAATAACATAATTTTATAGCATATCTCTGACAATAAATGTAAACATCTGATTTTTAACATTTTGAATATTAATAAACTTAATAGTTTGAGTACTTTTGTGTGCTGCATTAAATGAGGATTAAATTCTGACATGATCATTAGAAATGCATTTTGATATAAGCTACACCAATTAAATTAGATAAGAATTTTTGCAGTTCCCTGCTGACCCCCACAACACCCTGTACACTGACTGTAAAGAATTTACTACAGTTTGAGAAGTTTTTATGATGTTATCAAATAAATAAAACATTTTAATGTTCAATTAATTCCAATCACATCACATTCATTGATTTAATTTGTTGTGAAATTTACAGAGATCAAAAAGTTGAGGTGGAAATAATTATGGAATAGGATGGCCTGACAGATGGCAGTAATCTTTGTTAAGCCCCATTAGTAGGGAAAAAAATGTGGTAACTCTTTAACATAAAATTTATACAGTTTTCTTATGTTTATTGTACATGAGGTCGTGGCGGAGTAACTGGTAAAATTAGTAACAAGTAATTGTACAGTAACATAATTTTATAGGATATTTCTTTGAAAAAAAAATTAGCAAAATTCAAGTCCCTTGTAGTGTAGCTATTTAGTCATTGTAATAAGTCCATATACACCAAGTTGAATGAAACAGACAGGAAGGCATCAGAGTTTCCTACTGAACTTTGTGTGGTGACACTCATATGACAGGAATGTCTTTGGGCCGCAATAATTATGAGGAAACTTAGGGCACTGACGTGTCCAATTTGAATAAGAACAGAGGGCAGATTAAATGAGATGTATAGTGATAGAAACAAGTAGTTTAGCCATTTCGAGATGTATAGTGATTGAAACAAGTAGTTTAGCCATTTATGCACAAAGTAGTGAACATCCTGTATTTTTGGTGATGTTGGGGGACAAAGACTTGGTGTTCAGAGCTAGGAGTATAAAGAGGGAAAATAGAATGTACAAAACAGCATTTTCTGTCATTCATTCAGTCAGGTAGGAAATTTATTTGATAGCAGTAATGATTCTTGACAGTTTATTTTTATGATTAAAAAACAATCATAAGAATGCATGGTCAAAATCAATTCTAGATGAAACAAATTTCTTCTCACAAATGTACACTATGAAAATTTTTCTAAAAAAACATAATTAATTCCCAATATTGACCAGCATCAAATTAAGAATATTCCATTCTTTAAGACACATGTCTGTGTTAAACTGAAGGTCCAACATAAAGCATTTATGGGCTGTTCACATATGTTTGGTTTTAATACAAATCTTAAATAGTCCCAAAATGATTGTGGTAGATCAGCTAAGTTAGAATTTAAAAACATCTCTTCCAGCAATAAGCTAATATTTGTTTGATCAATTGATTTAGTTTCTTGTCACATTGCTTCACCTGTCTTGGATCCACCAGGGAAATTTTACCAACAACCCTCAGGGCAGCCTGGGTGACTGCTAGGGATCTGACTGTCACTAGAATGGCAGACGTCATGTTGTTCAGCAGCTGTGAGCATGACGCAGCTTGGTCCAATGTTTTAAAGACATTGTCCAACCAGGCACAAAAGGTCGTTTCTTGGTTGACCTTGACCCCCTCATCAGTTTTACTTTTGGTCAGTTGAAGACAGAGGTCTTTAACAAAATCACATCTATAGCCAGCAGGGGTCATCAACAGAATGGAGGAGGAACTCTGGAAAAACAAACACAAAATTTAGATATAAACAGAAATATGTCCAAGGAACCCTATCCCCCACTTCTAGTCTACATCATGCTATGGCAAAAAACGGCAGCTTAAAGTAAAGTTTATCTTTTAAAAGTATAGAAAAATAATGAAATCTAAAGAGCAAAAATAAAGAGGTCTTATTCATACAAATAATAATTAAAAAAACAACAACAAATGTATGATTAGATTAAGGTAAAATGATAATAAAAATTATAGTTGACCTCGACATTGTTCCCCCAGACAGATGCATCTAGTCTACTCTGTACATCAGCCAAGAGTTGCCCAGCTTTGGCCTTGACAAGAGTCTGATGTTTGGTAGCACTGTGCCCGATGTTAGACATAGGCAGGGCCAGTAACTGGAGGAGGGGTTTCACTAGAGTTGCCATACATAAGACATTGTAGGTGTCCTTACGACATGCTTTGACCACCAGTTCCGCTGTCAATGTCGTTTCAAGAACACGAAAATAAGAACGTTTTGGGGGAATAAATAATAATTTTGTAAGTGGACTAAAACATCATTTTGTTATTAGTTTACGTTAAAAGTTGACCTTTTAAAAAGAACAACACCAAACAACAAGACTAAAACCACTTGAAGTGTTGAGAGCCTCGCAAAGGTGTGTAAAAATAATCTGAAACAATGATCGGCTATCCAGAAAATTGACGAAAAAATGTTATCTTGTCAACTTAGACAATTTGATCGTTTGAAATGAGTGACTCATTAATATGTGATGTGGTGAAATCCGAGACTAAATTATCCTCTCAAGCAAATTGAAAAGAAAACAAACAGAAAAAATGCGGGGTTATAGTTTGTATGAAATCGTGATAAAAAGAAACCAATTTCCACTGTTTGTTTAATATTTAATAGATAAAAAAAAAGATTATTCAAAACAAATATATTATGACAGAATTAACTGAATGCAAGCTAGGCCTGTCAACGGGTATCCTGGTGACCATTGCTGTGAGATTACCCGGGTAGTAAAATTCCGCTCGGGTACCCGTGAAAATATGGTTTTAGTGTCTATATTAACGAAAGCCAAACTTCGGGTCGCATTCGACTTTTTGTGAGTTTACATTGCGGCTCGCGAAACAATTTATCTAATGAAAATTTTTGTTTTCAAATATATGCTTTGAAGTACATCTAAGGAGAAATTTCTGTCAACGGGAAATAAATACGGTCCCGACAAACTACAATGTATTTTGATACATCTTTTTTCTCTGAAAATTAAACAAATCGCAAACACAAAAAGGTTTTGGTTCTTTGAATGAATCATATAAGCATAAGTAAAAAAAAACTCCTCTGGACGAAAATACGGATAGACTGCACAAGAGATGAAAGAGGCTGTGTTTCTAGTTGTTAATAAAAACACCCCTGCTTTGAGACTAACTTTGCTTTGAAATACGCCGACGACATTAGGCGATTGAGACTAGCCAATGTTGTTTATCTACCAGTGGCGTAGCTTAGGGGGGTGGCGGTCCGCCCCGGGCGGCACACATTTGGAAGGCGGCATTTGAAAAGTACAGCCATTTTTGACAACCGTCCTTTTTCTTTTGAAGGGGGGAAACCAAGGAGAAACAAAAATATTCGTAATTTTGAGTCTTAATTAACTGGTCCCACAACATTTGTATGATTACATAGTGGTTGTTATAACTAACGCAAACTTGTTCACAAATTTAAGATCGCTCTAAAAAGTATCGATTTGTTTGGAAAATTAAGGGGTATACGTCACAGATGACGCTTTTATATGAAAACTACACAAAAAACTTCACCCTCTGGCCGAATAATATGCGCTATTAATATCACCACGACTGATTTGCGTGGAATTTCGACATGCGCAGAATGATGCGCGAAAAATTACCTACATGCATGGTGGTTACAATAATGTGTTTAACTTGAAAGTAGTAAGTTATGTTACTGCTTCAGTTTTCATAAAATTATTGTAATGAAATTATTAAAAAATTAAATTAATTTTGTTTTTATTGCATTAAAGTAGCACATATAATTTTTGCTTTTTTATATTAAAATACGGTTATTCATTAAAAATGTTACGCATATCTAATTAAAGTAATGTGTAAATAATTTGAATTATGATAAGAATACGAAAATATTCAAATTTCTCCATTAATAGACACCACAATAGGCATAACTAATTTCGAAAAAAAACATGCTTTAAAAATTCAAGCGCCTAGGAAAAATTGACATCTGTCGAAGTAACTAGTAAATCGAGATCAGGTGCTGGAATTTTACTCTATTGAATGCAATCTTTTTTTCTAAGTTATCTCAATTTATGGGAACCCGTCTTTATAGATTAATGCAAACCCATTTCATGGAACAAAGATATGTGCTAATACAAAACGCTGTTATATCAGCCAAAACAATTTGTGAAGAGTTGGAGACATCAACTTAACGCCGAGTTAGAAGGAGAAAAAATATGAGAGGGGAAAATTCAGAAGAAGTGGTTCTATCTTTAGAACAATAAGTGGAACGAGAATTATTTTTAATCGTTGGATAGAATTATAAAAGAAAATAAAAGAACGCTTTGATCAGGTGCATATCCTTGCAAGAAAATATTCTTATACAATACCATATGATACATGTACCTTACTAAATGAATAATTTGAACATCAAATAAATGACTGTTTTGACATTGATAAAGAAAATTTCAATCTTGAAAGAAAAAAGGATCCAGGTTTTATGGCTGTACCTACACTACAAGAAGAGGCATTACCTAAGAAAAACGGGGAGGGGGGGGTAGACACCTTTAAAATTTATTCAGCAGTATAGATTGGAAAATTCTTTACTCAACATGGTCATTTTGATGAGAATTGTTTCAACAATTGCTTTCAGTTTCGCTAGTTGTGAAAGGAGGTTCTCCAAACTGAAGTTGATAAAAAAATTATCTTCTTTCCACAATGAGGGATTTAAGACAATACAAAATCTTGCCGTATTGTCCATAGATCAAGATATTAAAAATAATTTGAAATTTTGATTGCATAATACAGGATTTTTCTACTATGAAAGTTAGCAAGGTAAATGTAGAAATATGTTTACATACTAATGTATACAATTTCTTTGTTTGTAAAAAAAAATCATTTATCTATAAATATAAAATACAAGCATATTACTTGGTAATGTTTTTGGGTGTAAATTTGGAATATGTTTTGTTTCATGGGGGGTGGGGGGACCTGCGACCTCAGTAACTTTCTTGTGGCCTTAACAAAAAAGTATCTTTTATTTTTATAAGTGTGTATTTATAGGCCTACTTTATTACTGCTTACATAAATATGGAATGCAATGGTAAAAATGTTTCCCACCTTTACTTCGCTTCAATAACAATTATTTATTCATGTTTATTAATTAAAAAAAATAATTCATCATATGTTTGACGTAAGGGGCCACCCATAAATGGCGTCTCGCTATTTCGACTGATTTTTCACTCCCTCCCCCCTTGTCATACGTCGTCATAAAAACTTAGACCCCTTTTTCAATATAACGTCACAAAGCTTGCTCCTCCCCATAAAAGTCATATTTTCTATTTGAAAATGAGCATGTTTCAAATCAATTTGTTGTCACTTAAGTATGTTTCTAGTGTAAGGCTGCCCTATAATATCGTAACAGGCGTGAAGCCATGTAAAACGTCATTAAAGTGTCATTAATCAAATATTTAAGTGAAACTTTTATTTAAAGTTGCGCGTTTTGATGTGACGTCAAATTTATTAAAACCATACCCCTCTTCAAACATCGTCACTAATGTGTCAATCCCCCCCCCCTTTTTTTTTCCAGGTGCGTGACGTTATTTATGGACGGCCCCCAAAAAGGGCGGCAAATTGGAGACCGCCCCGGGCGGCAAAAGTTCAAGCTACGCCACTGGTCATCTACCAGCCTCTCCTCCCTCCACTTTCCATTCGAGTGTGTTTCTTGTGTTCATTACCACGTGTGCCTAGCCCAAAAACTGATTTTTAATACACCCAAAGCTGTCAGTATTTAGTCAGTAAACTAAATAGTTACAAACAGTGTAAGATGGGCAAGACCTCGGCCGTGTGGCTACTGTGTGAAATGAGGTGCATGATTGGATGGTGGCTAGGTAGCATTGTATAGTGGTCATGACGGGGAAAATTATGCGACGTTTCGAACGGGTAACCCGGGTACCCGTTCGAAATTTGGACGGGTACCCGGGCAGCTTTTTTCAACAATATTGACAGCCATAATGCAAGACTTTAAAAAATAAAGATTTACTTTTAATGGTCATCCATTTAAGTTTAAATATTTTTAGTACACGTAAAGCTGGAGCAGTAGCTATACTATAACTATAACTGAAAGAAAAAAAAAGAAGTACAAAAAAAAAGAAATCTAAATATTCTAATGTTTCAGTATAGATGCCTGCTAAGGGCCAAACCGGTAACTAACGAAAATAAGAAAGAACCAATATATCGCCATCTATCTTCTCGAGAACGAGTAACTGTTTCATAGGTCTACGTTAAGAGTTCAAAAGTTTACGACGAATCAGATAACACATATTTATTATGACCACATTCTCTCAACAGTTTCTTATCTTCTTCACAAGGCCACGGTTCAGGAGAAGCCAGTTTAATGTTACGCAAGAATTTACGGCGCGGAACCGATGTTTAGAATCAGAGGTTCTCACGATTTTATTGGTAGCTAGCCTCAATGGTATTTGAAATCTCTATCTCACTGCTGTCTCTTTGGGAATAACCGTTCGCCTTCCCTGCCACGTTAAACCTTGAGATATACATTTACTTCGTTTAAGTATTTTCAAGTGTTTGAGGCCGATACTTTTTACACTCCATATGTCCGTTTTGTAATGGAAACATGCGAGGATTTTAGGTGAGAATGTATTAAACCCTTGAGATATCATTTAAAAAATGTTTAAAGCTAAAACTGAAGGAATTAAATAATAATTTTAAAAAAAAATAGAGGCTATCGTTAAAAAAATTTCTTAAAAAAAAGAAATGTACAATTAGTTTCTCCCACACATATTTGTAAAAGTATCAACTAACACCTGTCCCAACATTAAAAAAACCATTAAAATAGTTATAATTTTATAACTTTTCTATGTTCACAATTGCATTTTTTTTGGGTAAAGAGTCGGATGGGGTAAAGTCCAAGACAGAGCGTGCGTTCCATTATATTTTTAGCAGTTTGTACATTAATACGAACTGTATTTAATCCTGCCATGTAAAAGTAAATATTCCTCTAAACAACGAAATGAATTGTGAATGCAAAGACTCCCGACGCCCTTCAAATGATTAAAAAAGGGGGGGGGGAACCAACAACATAAACTTGTCTCCCCCTCAAACAGAACACAGTAGCCTTGACCTCTGCCAGGGGCAGGCAATGCCGTTATTTATAGCCCTCAATGATGATGAGTAACAAGAACGTTAGATTTAACCTCAAAGCCGTAACGCTATCACTGCGGTTTAATGTCCTCTTCCGACATCAGAAAATTCCCGCGGAAAGATTTCTCTGTCTAGAAAGGCAATTACCAGCAGCAAGATGCTCGGACCGAGTGATAACCTTGCACAACCGATAGCCAGTGGCGACGTGTCTTTGTACACGTTCTGCTAAGAGAGGCGTCAGCTCTCCATATTTTATTAAGAGCAGTTAGCATTTTATTTAACCTCAGGGGGTGGAGACGGAACGTGTTTCCGGGAAGAGGGATTCTAAAATGTTTAGTTAGTATGACTCTTTGATTATATTTCATAGCTAAAAATTTTGACAATCCCACAATCGTCAAAATGATCATGGGGATCAATGATAAAAATTATATAATAGATATAGTTTACCCCGAGACAAGATGTGAAACTATTTGAACAAGTCGGTGTTGTGGCAATGCACTTTGTTTTATATGTGGCGGCAATATGCGTCACGTAGGAATTCAGTCACATTTAGTCAACGTCTATGGCTGAATACGTCTTCAACACATATTTCAATAAACACCTCGAGAAAGTGAGAAAGGAAATGACGCACGCGATCCTTCAACATTATTGCAGGGCAGAAATAGATAAAACAAAGGTCACGCAAGTCTTACAGATAACACGAGACGAAGTGACCCGAACACGAAGACTCATGTAAACCCGGATACAAGGGGACCTTTTGTTGGCTTCAAAACGTTAATCAAGCTTAACGCATTTTGGTTTCTAAATCTATGTTCAAATCTTATTTTGGGAGATGAATGATTTACTTCCCGCATACAAATTATCATCTATGGCATCACTTATTAACGAGAGTCTAAACAAGAAGCCAACAAGTGCCATTAAGTTTACAGTCTCAATGCAGACGATAGAAGAGTGGATAGACGGTAGGAAGTTTCTTGTTGGTAAGATCTCTTTATGAGAATCGAATGAGAGAATGGAATGAAAAGAAGGTAAAGAAATTCTTTAACGAACTGGAGCTTAAGGGAGGGATTTTATTATTCAAATATTTTAAATTATGTCAGATTAAAACATAATAAAACAAAGGTGTTTATAGTTGATCCATTTTACTTTTCAGTCTCGTTGAATGATCAAGATGATCAAAAATGCTACTTTAGAATGACATGATTTTTAGAGACAGTCAATGTCTACACCAAGCAACGCTGTTTTTTTTACCACGTTTTTATGACTAAAAACGTGGGGTGGGTGTTTGGTATACAAATTAAAGATTTCTAATTTAGAAGGCAAAAGAGAGATCTATAAGTGAGAGAATGAGTGAACCGCATATCTTAAACCTCATAAGCGCCCGCCCCACGTTTTTAGTCATATTAAATCGAAGTACTTGAAGTAATAAGTTTTAAATTATTTTCTTCTTTTTAGTCCGCTTATAAAAACGTGGTTTTAAAAAATCTTTTTTTTTACTTCTATTTATTTTTTCTATTGACATTGTAAGTTTTAGAAGACGTAAACAATGAACCAGTATCAGTACAGTATCAATGATTAAAAATAGAAATGATAGTTATCAAGGGTACAAAAATAGAAATGATAGTTATCAAGGGTACAAAAATAGAAATGATAGTTATCAAGGGTACAAAAATATAAATGATAGTTATCAAGGGTACAAAAATAGAAATGATAGTTATCAAGGGTACAAAAATAGAAATGATAGTTATCAAGGGTACGTAGCTTTTACAAATAGTTATAGTTGTCAGACGCTCGATATTTGATCACATTTTCTCTACTTCCAATCTGAGCACATAAATATTTCATGTTTCTCCCCTCTCCAATCTATGACGGTACTATAATAGATGAGCTAGATAACTATCTCCCCACTTTACCCAAGAAGATTGAGTTACATCTTTTTTAAAATCCTTTATATTATAACTCGTGGTGTCTGAGCCCTTGATTGCTTGTCGCCAAAACTTTGGATCGATTTTTAACCCACTTTCTCGTAAGCTAGCGAGCTGAAATTTAGCAGGCAGTTTGGTGGCGATGATAAAAACTATGTATCAAAATGTCAGATCGATCGCATGTACCGTAATTGAATTATTGATTTTTTAGAGTATTTTTATTTATTCCTATGTATCATGCTATTTTTTGAGATAGAGTGTAAGGGTGCGCATTATATTGAACAATTTTTCTGTCGCGCAATTAGGTGCGTATTTTATTGACAACACTTTTTATAAACATATTCCTGATCGGTGCGCATTATATTAAACATGTTTTACGACACAACTACAAATTTGTATTTTTGGATGGTCTTGCGCTGCGTATTATAATGAACATTCTTTTAGTTAAGTCTCATACATAAAGGATTTATAGTCAAAAACTTGGTTTTTTACGTTTTTTTAAAATTATAGTCCCAACATTGATTGTCATCACTCATCAATTTATCGTTTTTCAATAAATAAGCGTCAAAATTAAATAATAACTTAAAATACATATAACTGGAATGCGTTCAAGCAAGTGCGGATCTAGGCTCGTGGCGGCCCTGGGTAGTTAAAGAATCGGTGGCCACTTTATGGCCAATAATTAAAGTGATTACCTAGTCCATCGACATGTTGTCATTTGATTATGTCAAAAGAATGTCGGAGGGAGCAAGTATTGCCATCCAAATAGAGCAACTACACAAGTTAGAGTTAGAGTTATACTCACTAAAGAAAACAAAAAAGATTCGTTAAACTCTAAATATTCAGCATATATTATCGTTGCGGCCCCTGAGATTTGGTGGCCCTGTGCAGTTGTACAGTTTGCTCAAATCTAAGACAACACCTGGTTCCATTCGCGTAAAGTAAATAGATCTAATAACTAGCGGGACAAGATAGGTTGGTGAGTAGTAAAAAACAACACCACAACTTTTTAAGGATAAGATAGTGATTTCTTCTTCATTTATTGTCAACTTCACATTGTAGCAATATAAGTGTCGTCATTAATCACTTTAATGAACGTTTGGTAAAAAGTTCAAATAACATTTTTATCGACATGTTTGTGGACAATCTACTTGGGTAAAAGTAACTCTAGATGGCTACCATTTTTTCCTTCCTCTCCAAAGTAGCATTTATAATGTTTATATCATAACTAAAATGTAGGAAATAATTAACTAAGTTTTACATGGACGCGGCATTTCAAAAAGGTCAGGCAAAATAAATTGATACATCAAAAGTCCACGAACTTAACATGATCAAACAACATCAATAACATGAATAAAGAAGAGTTGAATATAAAACAGTAGCAGAGCTATACTGCTGTGTATCCAGAATCATAGGAAATAAAGAAATGCTGCATTTAACATGACAGGAACACTCTTGATCAATCAAATAAAGATTAAGATAAATAAATAAATATTTATAAGGATGTAACATTGATAAATGGTTGTGTGAGCAGATCCAATTTGGCGTCTTTGAAGAATGGAGATAATTCTAGACAAAATAATGTATTAGTAACAGGTTTCTTGAAGTTTCTCTATTCTGTAGAGACACACTTTAAAGCCACCAACAGTGTGTCTTTTGATCTTTTTCATGACTATCATAATAAACGCCAAGGTACACTTATATTAAAAAATTTCTTCTTACAAATTTTCTCCTCGGCAGATTCAGATTAACAAGGATGGTCTGAACGGAAATTGAAATCTCCAGGAAATCTTCAAGGGAAACGTAAGTGAATGCATAAATCTTGGATGTCTCGGTCCACTCAGAGTTCACTCCCTTACACCCCCAACCCTACATTTTTCCTCTATTCCTTCAGCAGTTGATTTGTTTGTCCAAGTTTAAAAAGTCATGCTGACATTTATAGGTCGATACGTTGGGCATGTAAAGAAATGGGAAACAGTAGAATTATTGAAGTGGGGCCGAGGACAGCTAATGTGGAGCATCTCTAGGGACATAAGAAAGTTATTGTCATTGAAAGAAAACCAACTGTTTTCACGTGGAGCGCTGTGCATGAATGAATAACATTTAATAACTATAACGAGAGAATACATCTTTTAAAAAAAGTAGCTACAATTTTTCAACAGAATTTTCACGTCATTATATTGGTATCGTTGGGTCTAATTATATACAGACAGAACTGCAATGAAGCAGATTATAACAGGGTTCGAAATGTGTTTTTTAGCCTTTCACAATCACAGGTACACACACATCTATCAAACAAAATTCGTCATAATTACCGACAAATCACTAGTTTTGTCAGACAACATCGCATTATTTCAATAACCAAAACACAAGTGCACCATAACCTTCCTTTAAAAGATACACAACGCTTTCATTAAGTTGTGTTTTAAAATGTGTTAAGCAAAAATAGCGCTAACTTGAACGTCCACTGAAGTTATTAAATTTTAAAATATTTCATTGCTAAAACACACTGAAAAATTAGAAATTGTTTGGACCACAAAGACTGCAAAACAAACCAGTGAATAAATAGGCATTGTGTTTCTCTATCTTTATTTTATAAACAAGAAATTACTTTTAATAAATGGATGGAAAAAACAAAAAAATAACAACAATACTTTCCCAGGGATGAATGAGGTCGTAGCCCTACATCACTTAAGGCTTAAGACAATGAAATGGCTTTTGTTAAACTTTCATGCAATGTTTATGCAACACTCTTTTTTGTCGGCCACCTATTAACATAGTCCTATTACTTAATACTTTTGTCCAATAAAAGCGCGCGTAGTCATATCAAGTGTTGAGGACGGATGGAACCAGACAGTTCTAGGATTTTTTTTTAAAAACATAAACGCAAATGTCCGGATATAGGCATATTAGATGGCTAAAAATGCTTTTTATTTCATACACACAATTTTAGAAAGAAACAAATTCAAAAACATAATCGCACAACGACATTAAGAAGGAAAAAGGATTTTGAATAGACAAAAACTGGTTAGTTAAAGAAACGAGAGGGAATTAGGTCAAGGACCAGATAGTGTATAGATGAGTAAATTGAGCCAATAGAACCTGATAGGTCCAATGGCGGTTGGGGGTGATAGTGGGAGGCTAATAAGTCTAATCATATAAGGTGGGCTCGTCTAAAACTAAAAAATGGGTAATGACAACATAGTGGCCTAATTATCTCATGGATTGAATCGATAGTAGTCTCACTGAGCCATTTGTTAGACCAGATGATCACGCCATAGTAACGACGAGAGGTAAATGCATAAAATAAAAACAGGGTATTAGTAGGCCTGACAGGACGTAACACAACAGCGCACGTTTCGGCAAAGAGCCTTCTTCAACGGACAAATAGTACACAAATGAAACGAATAAAACGAAATAATAGAAAAAAAACACTTAGCTGCGGTGAAATCCAAGTAGTCCAGTAGAGATAAAGCAAGGAGAGAAAAGTAAGAGCTTAAATAGGAAATGAAAGGGTGGGTGTGGCCAATCAATCAGCTTGTCAGTGCGAACACAACGTTGATCCCATGTGGTGTAAGAGTCCCATATTCATGGATTAGTCTATTCTCCAGACTGACCCGGCCGGGTGTGTTTGTACAAGAAACCAAGGCGGTGACAGACATGTCATCGACGCCCATGTGGTCCCGTCCATTGAAGTGTCGGGAGACAGGACACTGTTTGTCTTGTTTAATGGCACGTACATGTTCCGCGATACGGCAAGAGAGTAACCTCCCCGTTTCACCAATGTACTTCAAAGGACAGCGCTTACACACAATGGTGTAGACCACATTGCGGCTAGTACAAAGATAGCCATTCCTAATCTTGAATATCCCCTTAGGGAAGACAATCTGGTCCGTCTGGGTAACAAAGGGACATGTCTTGCAGCGATTACGACCACATGGTTTGGTGCCCAGATGGGAGGACGGAATAAGCAGACGGCTACGAACCAATAGGTCTCGCAGATTTTTATCCCTCCTGAATACAATGAGGGGTGGGGTGGAAAATATGTTGTTTGTCTCAGGGTCCGCGAGGAGGATGGTGCGGTTTTTCAAAAATATTTCCTTTGCTCTGATGTTGTGGGGATGGTATGTGAGCACCAATTTGCTCCTTTCATTACTATCACTGGAGCGTGATACAAAGGCGTCGGCACGAGTGAAGTTTTTAACTCGCTGAAGTGCAGATTGAAGTATAGCTTCAGGGTAAGACCTTTGTCTAAAAAACTCCACCATTTCCAACGCCTTTTCCATTACTTTAACGACGAGAGCCATTTATTAGACCAGATGATCACGCATTAGTAACCATGAGAGCCATTTGTTAGACCAGATGATCACGCATTAGTAACCATGAGAGCCATTTGTTAGACCATGATCACGCATAGTAACACGAGAGCCATTTTTAGACCAGATGATCACGCCATAGTAACCACGAGAGCCATTTGTTAGACCAGATGATCACGCCATAGTAACCATGAGAGCCATTTATTAGACCAAATAATCTCGCCATAGTAACCACGAGAGCCATTTGTTAGACCAAATAATCACGCCATAGTAACCACGAGAGCCATTTGTTAGACCAGATGATCACGCCATAGTAACCATGAGAGCCATTTGTTAGACTAGATGATCACGCCATAGTAGCCATGAGAGCCATTTGTTAGACTAGATGATCACGCCATAGTAACCATGAGAGCCATTTGTTAGACCAGATGATCACGCCATAGTAGCATGAGAGCCATTTGTTAGACCAGATGATCACGCCATAGTAACCATGAGAGCCATTTGTTAGACCAGATGATCACGCCATAGTACCACGAGAGCCATTTGTTAGACTAGATGATCACGCCATAGTAGCCATGAGAGCCATTTGTTAGACTAGATGATCACGCCATAGTAGCAATGAGAGCCATTTGTTAGACTAGATGATCACGCCATAGTAACCATGAGATCCATTTGTTAGACCAGATGATCACGCCATAGTAGCCATGAGAGCCATTTGTTAGACTAGGTGATCACGCCATAGTAGCAATGAGAGCCATTTGTTAGACTAGATGATCACGCCATAGTAACCATGAGAGCCATTTGTTAGACCAGATGATCACGCCATAGAAAATTTGAGATATTAGATCAGATGATCACATCACTGAGCAATTTGTTAGACTATAACATAGACTCCGTGGTCACGCCATTGCACTTATCAGAGCCATTACTTAGAGTTGATAATAGTCCCAGTGGCCACGTTAAAATAACTATATATGAGAGTCATTCAATTATCATCACCAACACCAGGGGGTCATGTCAAGTGGACAATGAAAACGAGACGGTTAACATACAACAGGGAGTCATGTCAAGTGGGCAATGAAAGCGAGAAGGTTAACCTACACCAGGGAGTCATGTCAAGTGCACAGTGAAAGCGAGACGGTTAACATACACCAGGGAGTCATGTCAAGTGTGCAATGAAAGCGAGACGGTTAACATACACCAGGGAGTCATGTCAAGTGGGCAATGAAAGCGAGAAGGTTAACATACACCAGGGAGTCATGTCAAGTGGACAATGAAAGCGAGACGGTTAACATACACCAGGGGGTCATGTCAAGTGGGCAATGAAAGCCAAACGGTTAACATACACCAGGGAGTCATGTCAAGTGGACAATGAAAGCGAGACGGTTAACATACACCAGGGAGTCATGTCAAGTGGACAATGAAGCGAGACGGTTAACATACACCAGGGAGTCATGTCAAGTGGACAATGAAAGCGAGACGGTTAACATACAACAGGGAGTCATGTCAAGTGGGCAATGAAAGCGAGACGGTTAACATACACCAGGGAGTAATGTCACGTGGGCAATGAAAGCGAGACGGTTAACATACACCAGGGAGTCATGTCAAGTGGAAAATGAAGCGAGACGGTTTACATACACCAGGAATCATGTCAAGTGGAAAATGAAAGCGAGACGTTAACATACACCAGGGAGTCATGTCAAGTGGACAATGAAAGCGAGACGGTTAACATACACCAGGGAGTCATGTCAAGTGGGCAATGAAAGCGAGACGGTTAACATACACCAGGGAGTCATGTCAAGTGCACAGTGAAAGCGAGACGGTTAACATACACCAGGGAGTCATGTCAAGTGTGCAATGAAAGCGAGACGGTTAACATACACCAGGGAGTCATGTCAAGTGGGCAATGAAAGCGAGAAGGTTAACATACACCAGGGAGTCATGTCAAGTGGACAATGAAAGCGAGACGGTTAACATACACCAGGGGGTCATGTCAAGTGGGCAATGAAAGCCAAACGGTTAACATACACCAGGGAGTCATGTCAAGTGGACAATGAAAGCGAGACGGTTAACATACACCAGGGAGTCATGTCAAGTGGACAATGGAAGCGAGACGGTTAACATACACCAGTGAGTCATGTCAAGTGGACAATGAAAGCGAGACGGTTAACATACAACAGGGAGTCATGTCAAGTGGGCAATGAAAGCGAGACGGGTAACATACACCAGGGAGTAATGTCACGTGGGCAATGAAAGCGAGACGGTTAACATACACCAGGGAGTCATGTCAAGTGGAAAATGGAAGCGAGACGGTTTACATACACCAGGAATTCATGTCAAGTGGACAATGAAAGCGAGACGGTTAACATACGCCAGGGAGTCATGTCAAGTGGACAATGAAAGCGAGACGGTTAACATACACCAGGGAGTCATGTCAAGTGTGCAATGAAAGCGAGACGGTTAACATACACCAGGGAGTCATGTCAAGTGTGCAATGAAAGCGAGACGGTTAACATACACCAGGGAGTCATGTCAAGTGGACAATGAAAGTGACACGTTAACATACACAAGGGAGTCATGCCAAGTGGGCAATGAAAGCACGCCGGTACCTCGATGGGTCGCGTCAACGCGTGACTGAACAATCCCGTGAAAAAAAAACAATAACAAACAGTGAATTTGAATTACATACGTTATATTAGGATAAACTAAAAATGCATTAATTTAATTACGGTACGTTCGATCGATCTGAAATTTTGATACGATGCATTGTTAGGTGAGACGGGTCCGTGTGCCAAATTTCAGCTCGATCGGATCACTTTTGATTTTCCGCCCGCCCAAGACAGAGAGAGATGATGACAGACAGAGAGAGACGGCATTGAAGTTAATAAAAGGGATTTAAAAAGGCTGTACATGAAGGGGGGACTGTCTTATGTTTTAAAAGATATAAAGCCATTTGGGCTTGGACACACCGACAACATGGAGGAATCCCACCTCACGACTCCCTCCACAACAGTGGGGTGGGGGGGATACGATTTTTATTTACCAAAAAAAAATCAAAAGATGGTTTTTCTTTGTTGATGCTTTTCTAGAGGAAAATTATGAATTTAATATCTTTGAGTTAATATTTCGTTATATATATATATTGATTAAAGGCGTGAAAGCATAGACAGTTTATATACAGGTAGTCCTCCGGTTACGATGGTCCCATCCCGACTTACGCTGTTTCGTGGTTACGAAAGAGCCTGCTTTAAAAAAAAATACGCGTTATTCAGTATTTTTACATTTATATATTTTTCAAAGCTTTTTTTTCATGGGGTAACGAATTGTTTTCTCCATTTGAAATAAGAACATTTATTGAAAAATATTATTATTTCAACCTACAACTTTCATTTCCGAATTTTTCTCATGGCGAAGTTTTCAAACAAGTCAGTAAAGCTAAGTAAGCTTACAAGTTCCTTTTCAATGCTCATTATAGCATACTCAGTCTTTGTTGTCTCATGCAAATTTTTACTAATTTTATATTCTTTTCAACTTTGAAAAGGATCGCTCTCAGCTGCAGTTTGATGTCATCATTGAAAGATAGATGCGAACACCGATGTGTACATTTGTAAAGGACTGTGAAATTTAGCTCCTTCAAAAGCAGCACATTTTTTTTAGCTCTGTGCACGTGTTTTGAGTTTCGCATTGGGCTACTTCCTTTTCCTCACACTGTGCCTGGGTCTGGACAATAACTTTTTAAAGAGTTCTGAAATATGGATTAATTCTGGAGGTAAGCAGTCTTTGAAATCGCTTGAATATTCTTCATTAACTTGGCTGCTGCCCATCGAATGACGAAATTGCTAAGCTCAGTTAGGTTTGTAAGAAAGGCAAATTTCTCAAGGATGTCTTTACACGCGCCTAACCGATGTTGTAGGGTTTAAGAAAGTTTGTCAATGATTACCAGAAATACCTCAACCTTGAATTTTTGTCTGACGCTTTCTTTTTAATTTTTTTTTATATCATTGAAGATTGTTTATACTCTTTTTTTTACCACGGACTTGTCCTTTCCTTTGTCTTCATAGTAATCAAATTAAGAAGGCTGTATTTTAACAAACTTAAATTTAAAGTAAAATAGTGACTTCCAGTTGTTCAAGTTCCTTTAGAAATCCTTCTCCTTCAAGTCGACAGTAACGTGGCTGATTTTCGTTTGTTGGTAATTCTTCCTGTGCTGCGATATTCTCATGGCATGAGTTATTAACTGACCTTACAGCATCATATCAGGCTAACCATCTTTTGTCAGACAAGGTTTTGTTAACATATATCAATTTCATGTGTTTTTGAAGTACCTGTCAACGATGAGTAGATGCAACAAGCCGGGTATAAAGATTTTGCAGAAGACAAAAAAAATCTGACTGCAGCAGGACAACCTGCTGCACTTTTCCCAACCAAATTAATAGAATGAGCTGTGCACGGCACATAATGAGCAACACTGCACTTCTCATAAAGAATAGCCTGCTTTCCGTTATAATTCGCACTCATATGTGCCGCATTGCAGTAGGACTGTCCAAGGCATTTTCAGGGATTCATACAAACATTTGCCGGCATCTTTATTATACACTATAATTTTTAATAAGTTTGCGGGACCTTAAATTATCGGGGCCCCTAGCTTTAGCCCCTTCAGACCCCCTTTTTAATCCACAATAGGGGATGGGGTCACTCGTCTGTGACGATGTGTGACGAGGGGGAGGGGTGTGTTTTAAAAAAATGTGACGTCACATCAAAAACGCTCAACTTAAAATAAAAGTTCCACTTAAATATTTAATTGTTTACAATTTATTCAATTGCGTTTTCAATGGCTTCACGCGTGTTACGATATTAGAATACAGACTTACACTAAATAAATATTTAAATGACAAAAAATAATTTGCAACATGCTCAATTTTTATTGAGAAAAAAACGGCTTGGAAGGGGGGGGGTTGTCAAGGCTTAGTGACGTCATATCGTAAAAGAATGGGTGGAGTGGGGGTCTAAGTTTTTGTGACAAAGTATGACGCTGGGGGAGGGTGGGGTAAAAATCGGCAACCTCACGTGACGTCATTTATGGACCTTCAGTCGTGAAGGGGTGACACCATGAGCTACCGCTCCGGGTGACATCAACCCTAGCGACGCCTCTGATACCACCAGACATTGGGTGAAAATTAGAAGTAATCCATCAGGAATTTGGGGCTTTAAATGAATCAATAGTCACCCTAGTGGCGAGGAAGGCACAATAGAATGTCCTTTTTTGTGACCAGACGTATAATTTCCTTTGACCCCGCAATGCCGAGAAAATGCAGTCAGGATCGAAATTTGTAATCTTCTACTTGCATTGAGCTCAGATCAGCCGAAAAATATGTATTTTTTGGATTATAAAAAACAAAATTAAACTTGAGTGAGAAACAAAGAAATTTTCACAATCAGAGAGAAGAGATGCCGGTTAGGAAGAAATATTGAAAAGAAATAAAGTACACTTGTTAAAAAAAATTAACTATAGAATTTTCTAGAACATTTTTGAACTCCATCGAAAGAAGTGAATAATGAGACTACTATTAAATACATATTCAGACAAATCAATATATATAATTTGCTATGCATGTTCGTTCGTTCATAATGCTATGTAATCAGACAATAACGATTTTAGAAAGCGCAGCGGTAAAAAAAATCTCGAAAACAAATTTCTGCACCAAAAATAACTCTTTTCGAACGTCCGCATAAAATTGTTCAGTATGGAAATCAGGAAATATATAGAAAATGTTGTCATTAAGGAATTGTTGAATTAAAATAAATGAAAGTTCTGTATTACATTATATTTTATTCTGATGTGTATTTTTTCAAAATTAATTGATTTCAGCTGAAATATATTTATT
This sequence comes from Ampullaceana balthica, assembly GCA_944989445.1. Classification (NCBI taxonomy): domain Eukaryota; kingdom Metazoa; phylum Mollusca; class Gastropoda; family Lymnaeidae; genus Ampullaceana; species Ampullaceana balthica. Next base: position 110,077 of record CALYLW010000288.1, on the reverse strand, counting down.
TTGAAAACTTCCGTCATTTGTGACGGGTAATACACTAGTAATGAGATAAAACTTACAAGTTGCCCAATTAAAATTAAGTAAAAATTACGCCCTTCTAGCAAACAAAAATTTTTAAAAGAAAATGATAGAGTTTTATAGAAAATCCCAGAATAAAGTGAATAATACGATTACATGTACTTTTAAATTAATTAGATAGCGGTATGCACATCGAAGAGCAAAGCTACCACTTTGACTTTTTTCAGTTCATTTGTAAACCAATCGCGTGGTTTAGTTCTCAAATTGTAAGTTTTATTTTACAGTTTATATAAGGGAAATGAACTAGGGGCCCCGGCTCTAGTAGAAGTGTATTTAGAAGTTCAGTTCTATATATTATTTTAATTAGCGTCATCAAAGTTTTAGGTACAAAAGTAGGCAGGCAGGCAGCCATTTATCCTTCTATCCATTTATCCATCCATCTATCCACCCACCCAGCCAAAAATATTTGCAGAAAGCACAAGTCACCATCTGAGTCTATGGCCTCGGTGTAAGAAGTATTGATAAAACTGACGGGGAAAGCTTCTATTCACCAGAGAATATCTTTATTTTTGAAAATTATATCTGTAAATGATGTTTTACATTTTTAAAAAATTGTTCTTCTTTATAATGGTAAAATAGACTGTTGCTTTATTTACCATTTGGTTCAAGGTATTGTGTTTTATGCCGCAGGCTGGTCCAGTTTTCTAATAAAAACATTTTCTGATTTATTCGTTGGCCTTCTAAAATAAATGTAAATTTGAATCAAGGCAGACAGCATGACAGACCTTCAATAACGCAACTACCACGTTCATACAGAAAAGGTTTTCTCTTTAGAAAAAAAAACTTTATTAAAACTTTATTTTTAAAAAAAATATATTGTAATCGGCGGCTTAATGCTGGAATTAAAGCCTTGACAAGTTTAAGACGTCAACTAAAGAAAAGATAAATATATAAAATAATTGACTGTGATATAAAGCCAACAGTTTAACCCTTGGGGCCAATGCTCTAGCAATCAAATGTAAAGCAACATGCCTAACACATAAAAAGTGGGGGGGGGATGTGGACAAGAGCAGATAATTCGATTTTATTTTATACAATACTCAATTAACCGAATTTATATTCAATGTTATGTTGTTTTAAAACGAACTCAACACGTCTAATTTAATTGACTTCTTTTCCCCAAACCACTTTCAAAACAGGGGGCCGTGGGGCGACGGTTTGGGGGAGTGATAAGCTGGGGGTGAGGAACAATGGGACGATAGGCTAGTTGCGTATTTAGTATGGGGGGGGGGTGGCTATGAAACCGACGGATGACGGGGCTTTATTAGCACTGGGTGGGGGATATGGAAGCAGTGTGACGGGACAGTAGAGATGAGATCAGACTAGAGATCAAGTGACTAACCCAGATACGGCTGCACTAATTAAAACCTTGCATTGCAATTATCACACACATTCATTTAGTGTCAGTGATTTTAAAAAGAGACGCAAATATATTAGTGCAGAGAGGCTAGTGGTAAAGAATACAGTTGAAAGCCAGCTGACAACTAGTTGGCCAGTGAAGGCAATCATGACACGTGTTGGAAAACGAGGGGAAAAGGGGGGGGGTATAAAAATGGATCTGTTAATGGAATTACAAAAATAATAATTCCCGTTTTTTATATTTTTAAAATATTTTTTTAATGTGTTGACTTTCTCTCGGGATGGTGATGAGAAAAGGTGTTTCTGTGAGTAGGTGTGAGATTTTCTTTTTATGATGAGTGGATGGTAGAAATAAACAAATGTTTAGAAACAGTAGATAAATACTTGCAAGAAACAGAGTTGTACGGAAAAAATGAAACTCAGTTTTTGCCGATCATAAAATATACATCTATTATATAAGATAACTAGCAGACCCGTCGTGCGTTGCAACTATCTCAGTAAAAAGGAATACATATAGATAAAAAAACAAACCCGTAAAAACAAAGTTTTTGACTATAAATCCCTTATATATGAGACATAACTAAAAGTATTGATTATGTTCAAACGCTACAAATATTTACAGACTGAATCTGTCTTAACTCACCTTTGCTTTTAACCCGGGTGGGGGGTGGGTGGAGGGAGAGGGGAAAGGTCTTGTCACCGATCGCTGATCGAGCTCAGCGTGAAACGCAAAATGTAAACAAAAGCACGCCGGTACACCTGGTTTCAACACGAGATGTGTTCACCTGTGGCTGGGGTGAAGTCAAGTGACCCGTAAAATGTAAACGATGGCGACCGCAACGTATAGTTTTTATAGATAAACTAAAAATGCATTATTTAATTACTGTACGATCGATCGATCTGAAATTTTGATACGATGCATTGTTAGGTGACACGAGTCTATGTGCCAAATTTCAGCTCGATGACATCACGGGAAGTGGGTCATTTTTTACTTTTGTTTTTCCGCCCGACGTACGAAGAGATGACGACAGACAGACAGAGAGACAAGATTTCGAAGTAAATATAAGGCACTTAATAAAACAAACCCGTAAAAAACAAAGTTTTTGACTATAAATCCCTGATATATGAGACATAACTAACAGTATTGATTATTTTCAAACGCGACAAACATTTACAGACTGAATCTGTCTTAACTCAACTTTGCTTCATAACCCCGGGGGTGTGTGGGGGAGAGGGGAAAAGTCTGGTCACCGATCGCTGGATCGAGCTCAGCGTGACACGTAAAATGTAAACAAAAGCACGCCGGTACTTCGATGGGTCGCGTCAACGCGTCATCTCAAACTCTCACGTTGAAAAAAAACAATAACAAACAGTGAATTCGAATTACATACGTTATATAAGGATAAACTAAAAATGCATTAATTTAATTATGGTACGTTCGATCGATCTGAAATTTTGATACGATGCATTATTAGGTGAGACGGGTCCGTGTGCCAAATTTCAGCTCGATCGGATCGCGTGAAAGGGGTCATTTTTTACTTTTGTTTTTCCGCCCGCCCAAGACAGACAGAGAGAGATGACGACAGAGACGGCGGTGAAGTTAATATAAGGAATTTAAAAAAGGAATTACATTAAGGGTCACCGGGCCCATCAGTTTAACATGTGAAGTTCGAAAATCTGTTCATTTCAATCAATTTCATAACAAATGTATCTATGTATCTATATTCTCAATATCGTGTGAAAATTGAATGGGGAATACAATATTAAAAGTTTAGTAAAAAAACACATTTAGGGCCCCCAGCCCCGAGGAAATGGACATTAGGAGTTCAGTGCCCTATAGTAATTTAATATAGGCTCTTAAGTTTTTATCTACCGAGTTTGGTGAAAAAAACCAGTTATTTTCTCATTACCTAACACTTAAACTAATTTTTATATAGCTAATATAAGGAAAAATACATTAAGGGGCCCCTGGGCCCATTCGGTTCCAGATGTATATTTTGAAAACCTCTTCATTTTAAATTCAGTTTCATCATAGATATATTTCTCAAGATCGTTAAAAATAGAACGACACATAATATCTCAAACATATAATAAAAAAAGACATTTGGGGCCCCCGGCCCCAAATAATTGGTCATAAAAAGTGCAGTGCCCTTTTTTTTAGTATGGGCTACCAAGTTTTTTATATACAAAGTTTGGTTAAGATCCATTCATTTATTTAGTAGATAACGCATACACTAATTTTTATATAGCTCATATCAGCAAAAAATGACATTAAGGGCCCCAGGGCCCATTTAGTGCAAGATGTCACGTTCAAAACACCTGTTTATTTCAATCAATTTCATAATGGATATATTTATCTATATTTCTCAAGATAGTAATAATTGAATGGGGAATAAAATCTTAAACGTTTATGAAAAAACACATTTTGGGCCCCCTAGCCCCGAAAGAAAATGGACATTAGGAAATTAGTGCCCTATAGTACTTCAATATTGGCTACCAAGTTGTTATATACAAAGTTTGGTTAAGATCTATCAAGTTACCTAATAGCTAACGCTTAAACTAATTTTTATATAGCTCATATAAGAAAAAAAATCCTATTATGGGCCCCCGGCGCCCCATGAGTGTTAAATTTTGCAAAAAAAGTTGCCTATTACCATCTCAGGTGCGTACTCAAAAGTCTCCAAAAGTTTCATGGCGATCGGATGAATGGTTTAGTCAGCTATAAAGGACATACATACTTTGATTTTTATATATATAGAAGATTATCTATAACTTGCCAAAAAACAAATGTTTACACTTACCCAGATAGAGCAAGCGTGGGTGGAAGGGTGCAGTGTTGATAGAGAGAAGTTCGCTCAGCAGCAGGAGGTTACAATTTGGATTTTTTACCTGGCGATAAACAAAATAAAATGTTAATAACATTTCATAATGATGCAAGAAATTATTTGGCTGCATTAAATAAATGTAAAAAGACAATGATGTGAATGTCTTCTATAAATTGGGAAAGACTTTTTGGACGACACGGACGGCGATTTAAAGACTTGAGCAAAAGGAACACGACGAAATAGAATTCAATGGAAAAAAATATCTATGCTGACCACCATTCCATTCCCGAACATCAGTGTACGAGGGAGTCAAAGACTACAGATGAGCAAAACAAAGGCGTTAATTAAATAGATTTTAATAGATCATAAAGGTAGGCCGAATCACCATGGAGCCGAACCTATCATTGAAAAATCGGATTCGTAAGCCTTAAGACAAATGTTCAATGTCTACTCCATCGTCTTGTGAAGACAGAAGAATTTATAACTTTTTATATGCGATACTTATAGTACTCACCACTAGATGACGACTAGCTAAGCGAATAAGCTCTTCTGTTAAAAGTCCGAATGCCACGTCCACATCGCTACATCTTAAGCTCATTTCAAGACCAAAAGTCAGTAGATCACCACCCCAAGTCCGTGCTTTCTCAACTTCAGGACAAACCTCTGCTCTCTGAGTGCGTGCATCGATGACTTTGATTACCACTGCGGTTACATCAGTTATCATCTGACCTACTTTCAGAACATGCTCTTTGGATTCAGTCTGTGAAGTAATAAATATTGGAAATAATTATGATTTTTCTTTAAACAATCGTTATCGTAATACACTTATAATTTTGTCACAGTTAATGAGTTATGTCACAATACATGCAATCGACACAACATAAATATTTATTTTTTTAAAAAGCATTAAATTGTCGATACATGTTGAAATAATCATTTGATCTCATTAAGAATAAAATAATAAAACATAAAAAAGCAATTTTTAAAGGCCTCGTTTAAAAAGTACTCTTCTCAGACAATCTTGACTAACTGCTCTTTACGTTTAATTTATATTGCTTAGGTGGTTAACCACGAGTGATGATATACTACACACTTGTAGGAACTCAAATGTTCCCGATACTTTAATTACTTCAAAGAAAGAGTCCATCAAATAGAAGAGATCTAAATAAAATATCTATGATTTAGTGGCAATCTATATCTCAAAGAGTTAGAGAAATTTGCATTGCAATTTTAAAGGTTTTCAGAATTGAAAAACGATGAAAAAATTTAGAACGTTCACACTGTGAGAATCAGTTAATTTTACGCAGTAAGAGAAATGTCATGAACAGGATACATTTTTTGATATAGAGCATTGGTTCCCAAACTTTTTTTTATTCATGGACCCCTTTTTATAGTCAAAACTTACCCACGGACCCCCAAGTGAAAAATCTACATAAATGCATAGTACACAAATTACAAATAAAAAAGCAATATTTTGATGAAGAAGTATTTATTGAAATTATAACTTTTGTAATAAAATTTAAAACAATTATTGACTTGGATGAACGTGATTAGATTTTACGAGTTTATTTATGTCCGACTTAATGTTTGTTGGTAGCAACCAAAAACCACACGAGCACTAATATATATGTAGTATTGTTTTATGATGAGGTTAATAAAGGCATTGAATCCTTGTTCTACCAAATAGGAAGACGGGAAAGCAGTCAACAACGTCTGTACAATAACCCATAATGCAGTGTATATAATTGGTATCTGTTTTTGTAACCAGAATATGTGGTATCCTTGTTTAAACTTTAAACATTGGTTTAAGTTCCTTATTTGTGGATATTTCAATAAGCTGCTCCTGTATTAGGGTTCGTCCATTAATGACGTCACGCGATTTTGGCCGATCACCCCCCCCCTTTTTTCGTCACACTTTGTCACAAAAACTTAGACCCCCCACCAATATGACGTCACAAAACTTTGAACCCCCCCCCCGCTTAAAAGCCATATTTTCTAATTGAAAATTAGCATGTTGTAAATTAAATTTTTGTCATTTGAATATTATTTATTTAGTGTAAGTCTGCACTCTAATATTGAAACATTTGTGAAGCCATTGAAAATCTCATAAATAAATTGAAAGCAATCAAATATTTAAGTGGAGATTTTATTTAAAGTTGTGCGTTTTGATGTGACGTCACATTCCTTAAAAACCCACCCCTCGTCACAAATTCGGGCCCCCTGCCTTGAGCGTTACGTCATTTATGGTTGTCCCCTAAGTATGGATTCATCCGTATTTGGGGTCTAAGTTTGTCCACGCGCAAAAGGGTTCAACTGTCAGTAGGAAATATGAAGAATGAAGTGAAGAATGTCTTCCAATCTTTGGTTCAAGTCTGCATAAAGAGCAGTTAAGGGTTGACAGTAAGCAAGAAAATCTTCATCTCTATTTTGCTATTTCGAAAGATTTGGAAACCGAGAACATTCTCCACTTTCCAAGTTTTGTTTTATAGAAAAAGTTTTGCAACAAACACAGATATTACGCTTTTAGTTTTTTATAAATTTAATTGGTCTCATTGTAGTTTCAAATTAGTTTCAGTAAATTTGGCAAATAAATAATTTACAAAGGACATCAAATTAGTTTCAGTAAATTTGGCAAATAAATAATTCACAAAGGACATGTCATTTTTTTGTTTTAGTTAATTGTGTCGCAAATCATTGTAGTTGCTTTCCAGCAACACCGAATCAACGAGAGCATAACATCGATTTAAAAATGCACGTTTTTTTATAGAACCAACGAATTTCTGTGTGAATAGGTAAACGATTACAGTCTTCTTCATTTTCCAAACAATATTGAGCAAATAATCTCTCATTGAAGGCATTGCTTTTGATTTTATTAACTGCTGTAATGACATAATCTAGTGATACATACAAAGTTTCACTAAGATTTTTTGCGAATAAATGATGTTGATGAATGACACAATGTATTGAAGATACATTCATTACAGCTTGTTTTAAATATGCCATAAAGTCAAGGATATAGCATTAACTTCAAAAAATCTTTTTAATTCAGTAAATAACGTTTCAAGTTTCAAATCTGTTTCCAAACATTTAGTCATACCTTAAATATTCAAAAACACTGTATTGTCGGAAATTTTTTCCCCCGGCTCACCCATTCTCTTATCTGTTGTAACAAACCACTGTTAATAATTATTAAATTTTTCAATGGATTGCTGCAGTAAAGTGAGTGAGTAAAGACCTTTTGAAAAAAATTATTTGATGATATGATACAATTTAGATAATATATATAAATTCCCGACACATCGAAAATTATCAAACCTTACCAACCCTCATTGATTTATGCTAAAAATTGTACTTTTCTGACCTACTCATAGGAATTCCGCATTTTATTCGCATTAAACATGATCTCTCAATAAACCACGTATTTTGATTGGTTTTAGCTGTGGAAATTACCGTAGTTCTACTTCCTTTTCTAGGTAAAACAACATTGTACTTCATGACTGATAGGACCTAAGATGATTTTAATTAGTAGAAAAAGCATTTAGATAGTATTCTATTAATTGTTATTTGTTTTATTTTCATAGTAATAAAAATGGATCACAATTTTATTGTTTTATATTAAACATACGCGGACCCCCTGATGTTGTTCAGAGACCCCCAATCAATTTTAATTTTCAACGGAACCATTGAATGGTACCAGGGACCCCTGAGGGTCTGTAGGGACCACTTTGGGAACCACTGATATAGAGGAAGAAACATTAAAACTTGATTATATATAAACTAGAGATAACCCGTCAAAAATGACGGAATCTGATTTGGTTTGAGTTAAATATAAAATTACTGACGTAAAAATTAATATTTTTTTAAGCACCTAACAGCACTATAAAACAAAATCGATCGCAGCGCCCCCTAACAGCATTACATCCATACAGACAACGGGAATGAACCAACTTTCATTAAACTGGTGTTAAACAGCTTTATTTTTAGCCAAAAACCGAATGAAATTTTTTTTCCCTTTGATATCTATAATTTATCCGTTTTTACGATTTGAACATTCACCATAATTTTAATATGTGATAGCAACGATCGCAGCGCCACCTAACAGCACTATAAAAAAATCGATCGCAGTGCCACCAAACAGCATTACATCCATACAGACAACGGGAATTATGTATATTGATACAAATATATGAATATTTGACGCCAGTAAATAATCTATACCAGTGGTTCCCAAACTTTTTTGACCCATGGACCCCTTTTATACTCAAAATTTCCCCACGGACCCCCTATTAAAAAAACAACAACTTTATAAATGCATAGTACAAAAATTACAAAAGCAACATTTTGATGAAAAGTACGGTATTTATAAAAATTATCAGTTTTGTTTAACATAAAATTGAAAAAAAAACAACATGGATTAACGTGATGAGATTTTATGAGTAGATTTATTAATAGGAACCGCAAATCTAGCACCAATTTCTAGTCGTTTATTATTTTTTATATTTTTAAATATTTTTATGATGAGGTTTATAATGCCACTGAATCTTTGATCTATCAAATAGAAAGACAGGAAAACAGTCAAAAAAACAGACCACTGTTATTCAAGTTAAAAACTTGTATATTGCTACTTATAGTTACAGGGAATTCGGCATTTCATCTGCATCAAGCTTGACATTTCAACAAACCAAGTATTTTGATTGGTTATAATGTGGAATTTACAGTAGTTCTAATACTTTTTTTTACGTAAAACAACATTGTATCCATGAAGGATAGCACCTAAGATGGTATTTAATTAGTAGAAAAGGCATTCACATACTATTTTATTAATTTTAATTTCAATAATAAAAAAAAATTAATGAGTTTTATTATTTGATTTTTAAACCTTGCGCGGACCCCCTGACGTTGTTCAGGGACCCCCAAATCAATTTTTATTTTCCACGGACCCCCTGAAAGGTCCCGCGGACCCCTGGGGGTCCGTACGGACCACTTTGGGAACCACTGATCTATACAAATAAAAGGCAAAGTCATGACTGACTGACTGACTCACTCATCACTAATTCTCCAACTTCCCGTGTAGGTAGAGGCATGAAACTTTCGGAACTTGCTGAGTACACTCTCACGACGATAATTGGCGAAAAAGAATTTTAAAATTCACACTCTAGGGGGCCGGGGGCCCAAAAACGCTTTTTTCCCTTGTATGGGCTATATAAAATAAATTATCACTTACTGGGGGCCGGGGGCCCAAATGTAGTTTCTTCTTATATTAAAACTGACTCATCACTAATTCTCCAATTTCTCGTGTTGGTGGCAGCATGAAACTTTGGAGAGTTGTTAAGTACACTTCCGCAATGGTAACAGGCGAAGAAGAATTTTGAAATTCACACTTTCCCTTATTCTGGCTATATAAAAATTAAAAATCCCTTATTCTCCTATTAGAAGCATGTAACTTTGGGTAATTGTTGGATAACATTCCGCAATGGTAACATGTGAAACAATTATATAAATTATCACATACTGGGGGCCGGGGGACCAAATGTAGTTTTTTCCTTATATGAGCTATATTAAAACTGAAAATCACTAATTCTCCTATTTCCCGTGTAGGTGGAAGCATGAAACTTTGGGCAGTTGTTAAGTAACATACCGCGATGGTAACAGGTAAAAAATAATATAAATTATCACTTACTAGGGACCGGGGGCCCAAATTTAGTTTTTTTCTAATATTAAAAACTGACTCAACACTAATTCTCCAACTTCCCGTGAAGGTAGAAGCTAAAACTTTGGGAACTTGCTTAGTACACTCTTTTGACGATAATTTGCGAAACAGAATTTTAAAAAATTTCACTCATGGGTGGCCGGGGGCCCAAAACCGATTTTTTTCGTATATTGGCTATATAAAACTGAATGAACACTAATTCCGCATCTTCCCGTGTAGGTAGAAGCATGAAACTTTGGGATGTTGTTGAGTACCCTCCCGCAATGGTAGCAGACGAAAAAATAAATAAATTGTCAGCTCGATAGGATCACGGGAAGTGTGTCATTTTTTACTTTTTGTTTTTGTTTTTCTGCGGGACTACGACAGACAAACAAGACGGTGAAGTTAATATATGAATTATATCCATCATGATTCAGATTAAAATCAATTGGTGTTTTGAATTTGTGTTTCGTGGGTTCTCAACGCTTACTGAAATCCTAATTTACAGTAGCAAAGCACGGGTATTTTGCTAGTGTTAGATATTATGTAGCTAGTTCCTTTCATTTCGTCAGAGACAGTAACTTGGATTGTCATAGGTCAATTCTGTGTAGATGAACGGGTGGGCTAAAAAACGGACTTTTCAGTTCTTCTAGGCCCAGTTGCTCTATAGACCAAAGTTTGACCAACTGATTTATTAAGTAACCTTTAATCTTGGTACAGCTTTTGGAGAGAGTTCGTCTCGTCTGGGTTTAAACAGGAAACTGGACGCACCGAGTGGACTCGGAAATGTCTCCAGGGAACAGGAAATAATCACATATGGACTGTTACATGAGAAGGGGCGAGTATGGACTCCGGGCTGATATGATTTCATAAACTTAGGTATCCGAACTTTTTCCATTGTTTAAATCTCGTATTTAAAAGAATTACATTACAGAAAAAAATTAAGACATTTTAAAAAGAATTTAAAAATATGTTAAATGTCTTCATAAAAGGTTTATTCACATGGAAATATGACATATAATTAAAAAGGTAATAAAGTAAGTAGAAAGAAAGTTCAAAAAAATTGTAATAAAGAAGAATCTATCATTTAGTGGTAAAAATGTTTATTTAAATACAATAACGAGCTAGACATAATCACTGAGTTGACATTGATCTTTTAAAAATTGCTGCACGCAGTTAAGGAAAATATCTTGCTCGTAATTATTAATTAGGGAAGATAGTTTCGTTATTGGAGATAGTATCATGTATATATTTAAGAAATGATCACGCTTTTAGTTCATGAAAAGATCTCGCCTGTTCTTAAGATAGATTTGTTTCTTTTAGTTTGGAAAAAGATCGGCATGATGATAAGGTTAAAATCTTGCTTGTATATACAGCTTCCAGTGGAAGATATATATAAGTAAATATAGCTAAACAGGAAGCTGAAAAGAAACCATGTTTATATATGTCATGTTTAAGGCAAAGTAACGATGTGAAGCAAAGAATGAATAAGAAAAACCCGTAAAAAACCAAGTTTTTGACTATAAATCCTTTATGTACGAGAAGTAACTAAAAGAATGTTCATTATAATACGCAGCGCCAGACCATCCAGAAATACAAAATTGAAGTTGTGTCGTAAAACATGTTTAATATAATACGCACCGATCAGGAATATGTTTATAAAAAGAGCTGTCAATAAAATACGCACCTTATTGCGCGACAGAAAGGTTGTTCAATATAATACGCACCGCGACGCTCTATCTCAAAAAATAGCATGATACATAGGAATAAAAAAAATAATCTAAAAAATCAATAATTTAATTACGGTACATGCGATCGATCTGAAATTTTGATACATTGTTTTTATCATCGGTACGAAACTGCCTACAAAATTTTAGCTCGCTATCTTGCGAGCAAGTGGGTTAAAAATCGATCAAAAGTTTTGGCGACAAGCAAGCAAGGTCGGTCCGCCGCAGACACCACGAGTTAATATAAAGGATTTAAAAAAAGGACACAAAAAAAGAAGCCCTGATATAATTTAAAACATTTATAAAATTAAATTCAATTGTGGCCATAGTCAAAAGACAAATTTGTTTAAAAGATATCCACTTTTTCTCTTTCAATAGACATAATTTACTTTCCCATAACATTTTATACTACACTGATAAAAATATGTTAGAGATTACTACAACTCTCTAAGAAAACAAGGCTGTGATTGAACAGATTACTGATAGGTGGGCTTGTATTAACATCCATGCAGCTGAAAGAGAAAATGGACACCAGGGAGGTCAAGATAAACTGAAGGGCTTCAGGAGTGCTTGCGCTTACAGTGTTCATGCCAGCATTAACTAAGTGTAACTATTTCCTTATTTTGGTGTGAAGCACGAACCAACGATGGTATTTGAATAAATCAGATACTTCTCTAACATTAAAGTTATGAGTAATGAAGAACAGCGACGTGAATCCAAGGAGACCGCTCTAGGTCTCGTGTCCTAATTGAGATGTCAGACTTGGATGATATTGCTATTATGCAAATGAGCATATTGCTCTACAGAACAAAGTCGTCGAAATCTAGTTAATATTCACGAGAATGTATAGATACTGAATGAATACAAAGGGGAGAATAAGTTACTCTTACTGGAGGATAATTTCACACGATTACACAAATATTTTGAGATACTATATACTATGTTTTATAAAAGCCCCAAGTCAAAGAAACCAACAAAGAAAAATGAAGATGTGCATGTATAAGTCATACTTTAAAATTTTTTAAAAAACTCTCTCTCTATATATTTTAAAGCGACACATTTATTCTTCGATTACTGTATTTCGCAGTTAAAGCTATTGCAGCTAAATCATCTGGGAAATACTTTTTTTTAAAACATATAAATTAAAAAAAACAACAACATTATGGGCCCTTGCCCCGCAACGTTACATAATATAAAATCATATCAAATTTTTAAAGTGGGCTGTAAAAATTGATTTTGCAAAATTTAAGCCTTAGATCTACATGTCTACACATAAAGTTGAAGAGTTAGTGATGTGTTATTTGCTATTTTTAATTTTACTGTAGACTGCCAATGGGAGACACAAAGACCGGTCCCAAAAGGTACAATATGAAAAGTCAAAGCCAAATTAACTTTTTAAGTACGTCATAAAGAATGAGCATGGCAATTTCAGCCTTCCATCTTCTCGGGAAGGCTGATATATATATATATATATTTAATATATCTCTATATATATAAGACGCATTTGTTGTCTGTCCGTCGTCTGTCTGTTCCCTTATAACTCAAGATCCAGACAACCAAATAACGTGAAATTTGGTACACGTACACAAAATTATACCGGAAAGGTTATTAAACAGGTTTCGTTCCATATATATAAGATACAGGGGCCCGGGGGCCCAAAATGTAGTTTTTCCCTATATGAGCTATATAAAATAAAAATTATTGAAAATTAAGACGTAAAATAATGACGCAAAATAATAAACATTTTGGTGTCGAGATTAACAAGAAGGCGATTATCGCCATAAAATAATTTTTTTGTTGTTGTTGCTTTTGTTGTTGCTTTTGTTGTTGTAGTTGTTGTTTTGTTGTTGTTGCTTTGTTGTTGTTGCTGTTGTTGTTGTAGTTGTTGTTTTGTTGTTGTTTTGTTGTTGATGTTTTGTTGTTGTTTTGTTTTTGTTGTTGTTGCTGTTGTTGTTTTTGTTGTTGCTGCTGTTGCTGTTGCTGTTGTTGCTTTTGTGTTGTTTTTGCTGTTGTTGTTGTTGTCCACATCCCTTGCCCTGCGACGACAATGTCCTTCATGTTGTTGTTGCTTTGTTGTTGTTGCTGTTGTATTTGTTGTTTTGTTGTTGTTGCTTTGTTGTAGTTGCTGTTGTTGTTGTAGTTGTTGATTTGTTGTTGTTGTTGTAGTTGTTGTTTTGTTGTTGTTTTGTTTTTGTTTTGTTGTTGTTTTGTTTTGTTGTTTTGTTATTGTTTTGTTGTTGTTTGTTTTTGTTGTTTTGTTGTTTTGTTGTTTTTGTTGTTGTTTTGTTTTTGTTGTTTTGTTGTTGTTTTTGTTGTTTTTGTTTTGTTGCTGTTGTTGTTAAACCCGGGCGGGAGCCGGGTACTTGCCCCTAGTCTCTATATATATCTCTATATATATAAGCCGCATTTGTTGTCTGTCTGTTCCCTAATAACTCAAGATCCAGACAACCAAATAACGTGAAATTTGGTACACGTACACAAAATTATACCGGAAGGTTATTAAACAGGTTTCGTTCCATATATATAAGATACTGGGGCCCGGGGGCCCAAAATGTAGTTTTTCCCTATATGAGCTATATAAAATAAAAATTATTGAAAATTAAGACGTAAAATAATGACGCAAATTAATAAACATTTTGGTGTCGAGATTAACAAGAAGGCGATTATCGCCATAAAATAATTTTTTTGTTGTTGTTGCTTTGTTGTTGTTGCTTTTGTTGTTGTAGTTGTTGTTTTGTTGTTGTTGCTTTGTTGTTGTTGCTGTTGTTGTTGTAGTTGTTGTTTTGTTGTTGTTTTGTTGTTGATGTTTTTGTTGTTGTTTTGTTTTTGTTGTTGTTGTTGTTTTTGTTGTTGTTGCTGTTGTTGTTGCTGTTGCTGCTTTTGTGTTGTTTTTGCTGTTGTTGTTGTTGTCCACATCCCTTGCCCTGCGACGACAATGTCCTTCATGTTGTTGTTGCTTTGTTGTTGTTGCTGTTGTATTTGTTGCTTTGTTGTTGTTGCTGTTGTTGTTGTAGTTGTTGTTTTGTTGTTGTTGTTGTAGTTGTTGTTTTGTTGTTGTTATGTTTTTGTTTGTTGTTGTTTTTGTTGTTGTTTTGTTTTTGTTGTTTTGTTGTTGTTTTTGTTGTTTTTGTTGTTGTTTTGTTTTTGTTGTTTTGTTGTTTTTGTTGTTTTTGTTGTTGTTTTGTTTTTGTTGTTTTGTTTTGTTGTTTTGTTGTTGTTTTGTTGCTGTTGTTGTTAAACCCGGGCGGGAGCCGGGTACTTGCCCCTAGTCTCTATATATATAAGCCGCATGTGTTGTCTGTCTGTCTGTCTGTTCCCTAATAACTCAAGATCCAGACAACCAAATAACGTGAAATTTGGTACACGTACACAAAATTATACCGGAAAGGTTATTAAACAGGTTTCGTTCCTTATATATAAGATACTGGGGCCCGGGGGCCCAAAATGTAGTTTTTCCCTATATGAGCTATATAAAATAAAAATTATTGAAAATTAAGACGTAAAATAATGACGCAAATTAATAAACATTTTGGTGTCGAGATTAACAAGAAGGCGATTATCGCCATAAAATAATTTTTTGTTGTTGTTGCTTTGTTGTTGTTGCTTTTGTTGTTGCTTTTGTTGTTGTAGTTGTTGTTTTTGCTTTGTTGTTGTTGCTGTTGTTGTTGTTGTTTTGTTGTTGTTTTGTTGTTGTTTTTTTGTTGTTGTTTTGTTTTTGTAGTTGTTGCTGTTGTTGTTTTTGTTGTTGTTGCTGTTGTTGTTGCTGTTGTTGTCCACATCCCTTGCCCTGCACGACAGTAGTTGTTGTTTTGTTGTTGTTGCTTTGTTGTTGTTGCTGTTGTTGTAGTTGTTTTATTGTTGTTTTGTTTGTTGATTTTGTTGTTTTTGTTGTTGTTTTGTTTTTGTTGTTTTGTTGCTGTAGCTGTTTCTGTTGTTGTTTTTGTCGTTGTTGCTGTTGTTGTTGTAGTTGTTGTTTTGTTGTTGTTGCTTTGTTGTTGTTGCTGTTGTTGTTGTAGTTGTTGTTTGTTGTTGTTTGTTTTTGTTGTTTTGTTGCTGTTGTTGTTTTTGTTGTTGTTGCTGTTGTTGTTAAACCCGGGCGAAGCCGGGTACTTGCCCCTAGTATATATCTCTATATATATAAGACGCATTTGTTGTCTGTCCGTCGTCTGTCTGTTCCCTTATAACTCAAGATCCAGACAACCAAATAACGTGAAATTTGGTACACGTACACAAAATTATACCGGAAAGGTTATTAAACAGGTTTCGTTCCTTACATATAAGATACTGGGGCCCGGGGGCCCAAAATGTAGTTTTTCCCTATATGAGCTATATAAAATAAAAATTATTGAAAATTAAGACGTAAAATAATGACGCAAATTAATAAACATTTTGGTGTCGAGATTAACAAGAAGGCGATTATCGCCATAAAATAATTTTTTTGTTGTTGTTGCTTTGTTGTTGTTTTGTTGTTGTTGTTGTTGTTGTTGCTTTGTTGTTGTTGCTGTTGTTGTTGTAGTTGTTGTTTGTTGTTGCTTTGTTATTGTTTTGTTGTTGATGTTTTTGTTGTTGTTTTGTTTTTGTTGTTGTTGCTGTTGTTGTTGTTGTTGTTGCTGTTGTTGCTTTTGTGTTGTTTTGTTGTTGTTGCTGTTGTTGCTTTTGTGTTGATTTTGCTGTTGTTGTTGTTGTCCACATCCCTTGCCCTGCGACGTCAATGTCCTTCATGTTGTTGTTGCTTTGTTGTTGTTGCTGTTGTAGTTGTTGTTTTGTTGTTGTTGCTTTGTTGTTGTTGCTGTTGTTGTTGTAGATGTTGTTTTGTTGTTGTTTTTGTTGTTGATTTTGTTGTTTTTGTTGTTGTTTTGTTTTTGTTGTTATGTTGCTGTTGCTGTTTCTGTTGTTGTTTTTGTCGTTGTCGCTGTTGTTGTTTTTGTTGTTATTGCTGAAGTTGTTAAACCCGGGCGAAGCCGGGTACTTGCCCCTAGTATATATATATCTATATATATAAGCCGCATTTGTTGTCTGTCTGTTCCCTAATAACTCAAGATCCAGACAACCAAATAACGTGAAATTTGGTACACGTACACAAAATTATACCGGAAAGGTTATTAAACAGGTTTCGTTCCATATATATAAGATACTGGGGCCCGGGGGCCCAAAATGTAGTTTTTCCCTATATGAGCTATATAAAATAAAAATTATTGAAAATTAAGACGTAAAATAATGACGCAAATTAATAAACATTTTGGTGTCGAGATTAACAAGAAGGCGATTATCGCCATAAAATAATTTTTTTTGTTGTTGTTGCTTTGTTGTTGTTGCTTTTGTTGTTGTAGTTGTTGTTTTGTTGTTGTTGCTTTGTTGTTGTTGTAGTTGTTGTTTTGTTGTTGTTTTGTTGTTGATGTTTTTTGTTGTTGTTTTGTTTTTGTTGTTGTTGCTGTTGTTGTTTTTGTTGTTGTTGCTGTTGTTGTTGCTGTTGCTGCTTTTGTGTTGTTTTTGCTGTTGTTGTCCACATCCCTTGCCCTGCGACGACAATGTCCTTCATGTTGTTGTTGCTTTGTTGTTGTTGCTGTTGTATTTGTTGTTT
Organism: Ampullaceana balthica; assembly: GCA_944989445.1. NCBI lineage: Eukaryota > Metazoa > Mollusca > Gastropoda > Lymnaeidae > Ampullaceana > Ampullaceana balthica. The sequence goes on along the minus strand of CALYLW010000288.1, from coordinate 92,821 downwards.
TGTTGTTGTTGCTTTGTTGTTGTTGCTGTTGTTGTTGTAGTTGTTGTTTTGTTGTTGTTGTTGTTGTTTTGTTGTTGTTTTGTTTTGTTGTTGTTTTTGTTGTTGTTTTGTTTTGTTGTTTTGTTGTTGTTTTTGTTGTTTTTGTTGTTGTTTTGTTTTTGTTGTTTTGTTGTTTTTGTTGTTTTTGTTGTTGTTTTGTTTTTGTTGTTTTGTTGTTGTTTTTGTTGTTTTTGTTTTGTTGCTGTTGTTGTTAAACCCGGGCGGGAGCCGGGTACTTGCCCCTAGTCTATATATATATAAGACGCATTTGTTGTCTGTCTGTCTGTCTGTTCCCTAATAACTCAAGATCCAGACAACCAAATAACGTGAAATTTGGTACACGTACACAAAATTATACCGGAAAGGTTATTAAACAGGTTTTCGTTCCATATATATAAGATACTGGGGGCCCGGGGGCCCAAAATGTAGTTTTTCCCTATATGAGCTATATAAAATAAAAATTATTGAAAATTAAGACGTAAAATAATGACGCAAAATAATAAACATTTTGGTGTCGAGATTAACAAGAAGGCGATTATCGCCATAAAATAATTATTTTGTTATTGTTGCTTCACGTGGCAAAAAAACAATAACAAACCGTGAATTTAAATTACATACCTCATATAAGGATAAAATAAAAATGCATTAATTTAATTACGGTACGTTCGATCGATCTGAAATTTTGATACGATGCATTGTTAGGTGAGACGGGTCCGTGTGCCAAATTTCAGTTCGATCGGATCATGGGAAGTGGGTCATTTTTGACTTCTGTTTTTCCGCCCGCCCAAGACAGAGAGAGAGAGAGAGAGAGACGCCGGTGAAGTTAATATAAGGGATTTAAATAAAACAAACCCGTAAAAACAAAGTTTTTGACTATAAATCCCTTATATATGAGACATAACTAACAGTATTGATTATTTTCAAACATTTACAGACTGAATCTGTCTTAACTCAAGTTTGCTTCATAACCCTAGGGGGGAGGGGGTGGGTGGGAGGGGGAGAGGGGAAAAGTCTGGTCACCGATTCGCTTGACCGAGCTCAGAGTGACACGTAAAATGTAAACAAAAGCGCCCCGTCGCTTCGTTGGGTCGCCTCAATGCGTCAGCTCAAACTTTCACGTGGCAAAAAAAACAATAACAAACCGTGAATTTAAATTACATACCTCATATTAGGATAAACTAAAAATGCATTAATTTAATTACGGTACGTTCGATCGATCTGAAATTTTGATACGATGCATTGTTAGGATAGACGGGTCCGTGTGCCAAATTTCAGTTCGATCGGATCATGGGAAGTGGGTCATTTTGACTTCTGTTTTTCCGCCCGCCCAAGACAGACAGAGTGAGAGAGACGCCGGTGAAGTTAATATAAGGGATTTAAAAGATGTGTGGGCTTCAGACGAGAATTTTAAAGAGTTTTTATTATAAGTTTTAAAAATAGCTGTAAAAAACAAAGTTTTTGACTATAAATCCCTTATATATGAGACATAACTAAAAGTAGTGATTATGTTAAAAGCGTGTCCTTTTTAAAAAAAGATTTTTTAGATTCAGGTCAAACATTTTCAGAAATGTCCATTACAACAGTGTATTTTGATACATTGATCTCACTAAAAACAATCATCTAGGTGCAATTTTTTGTGAAAAAAATATTTCTTTACACTTATTTTTGCAGTCGAAAAAATTATTAAAATGTCGAAGACTCAAAACTTTAATAAATAAGCCGTAACATATTTTAAATTATTTAAAGATGAGTGTAAGCGTTCGTTCGATAGTCGTAACTACGGTAAACACTAGTCCTAGCGTAGTCAATTATTAACATATATGTATTTTAATATTGTTTTCCTTGGTCCTTGCCTTATAAAAATATATGCCTTGGTATTTATTAGTAATAAACTTACACTAAGATTATGACTTTAATTATAATTACATCATAGTATGAAAGAATAAACTTCATGGACGAACGAGCAACTAGAACTAGTTTGCTACTAACTTATTACTAGAGTCTAGAGCCTCAGTCAGAGCAGATGCAGAGTCACTAATTATAATTCATTTACATAATTCATGCTCGCAAGGCGTTCCATTTTGCATAATTATATTGCATAATATAACCATCTATTGATATTTTAATTTAAATAAATAAGCCTACGCATTTATTTAAGATGAGTGAAAGTGTAAGCGGTCGTTCCGGCCGTCGCCACTAGTACTAGTGACTAGTGCTAACAAACTTATATTTAATATAAATTGTTTTCGTTGGTTCATATAAATTATATATGCCTTAGTATTTATTAGTAATAAACTTACACTAAGATTATGACTTTAATTATAATTACATCATTAGTTTTAGAAGTAAATAGTATGAATGAATAAAATTCTCGGACGAACGAGCGAATGAACTAAAAATAAAAAAGTATAGTATAGTCTGTATATTTACATATTAATATTAAATTCACGCTCGCAAGGAAGCTCTATTTCGCATTATATAATACTAGCTGACCCGCGGCGTAGCATACGCCGCTAATGATTTAGTGACGGGTGAAGACTTCCTGAAAGACACGGTTGTCAAAATGGGGTGGGTTTGGGCAAACGACTGTGAGTGAATGAAAAGAAGGAACTCTGGAGAGACCCGCGGCGTATCACCCGTAAAAAATGACGGAAGTGTTCAGCTGAAATCTATTTATTTTGAAAAAATGCACTTTTTTAGGGCGCCTACGGCGCCCACCTTTTTCAAAATCCCAACTAACTTGTCCTTGTTTGATCAATACGAAATATTAAACTTTCTGAAATGTACACAAAGTATTTTATAACTTTTTACATTGTTCCCTTTTTACAAAATTAAAATATCAGCGAAAACAATGACGTCATATAATTTTTTTTTACAGCGCATATTTAATTTGCACACCTTTTGATGCATTGGTGGAGTAATTTGGTGCGCTGCTTTCTAAAATTAGTATCTGTTGAACATACTTGCAGCTTGTCTCGCAGGGTCAGACCACGAAGAGAATTATATATATAGATATCAAACTAGTTTGTGCTGCGGCGCCGTGGCGCCCCCTTTTTTAAAGTGCGCCTGCGGCGCCAACCTTTTTCAAAAGCCCACCTAAATTGTCCTTGTATGATAAATACGTAATATTAAACTTTCTTAAATGTACACAAAGTATTTTATAATAGTGTTGGTCAAAAGCCCAAGTAACTTATCATTGTATGATAAATACGAAATATTCCTGAAATGTACACAAAGTATGTATATAATATAGGTTGTGCTGCGGCGCCCACTTTTATTTAGGGCGCCTACGGCGCCCACTTTTTTCAAAAGCCCAACAAACTTGTCCTTGTATGATAGATACGTAATATTAAACTACCTTAAATGTACACAAAGTAATTTAAAATAGAGGTTGTATTTTTTACATTGCTAATCACCACACGATTTTTAAAACTAATTTTAGAAAGCAGCGCACCAAATTACCGCACCAAAAGAATAACTATTTGAGTCAATCAGCACTGCTTACAACACAAAATTGTTAAAAAGCAGAGTGATGTCCCTTAGCGTTAGGCATCAGCGATAATTGAGCGCAAATATATAATCATATATATATTTACGCTCAATTATGTAGCCTAACGCTAAGGGACATCACTCTGCATTTTGTTTTAATTTTGTGTTTTAAGCAGTGCAGATTGACTCAAATAGTTATTTTTTGGTGCAGTAATTTGGTGCGCTGCTTTCTAAAATTAGTTAAAAAATCGTGTGGTGATTACACTGTAAAAATTATTATATAAATACTTTGTTTAATTTTCAGGAATATTTTTTTATTTATCATACAAGGATAAGTTACTTGGGCTTTTGACCAAACAAAAAAAGTGGGCACCGTAGGCGCCCTTCAACCTCTATTTTAAATTACTTTGTGTACATTTAAGGAAGTTTAATATTACGTATCTATCATACAAGGACAAGTTTGTTGGGCTTTTTAAAAAAGTGGGCACCGTAGGCGCCCTAAATAAAAGTGTACATTTCAGGAATATTTCGTATTTATCATACAAGGATAAGTTACTTGTGCTTTTGACATAAAATATTTAAAAAAATATTTTTTAAATAAAATACTTTGTGTACATTTAAGAAAGTTTAATATTACGTATTTATCATACAAGGACAAGTTAGTTTGGCTTTTGAAAAAGGTGGGCGCCGTAGGCGCCCTTAAAAAAGGGGGGCGCCGCAGCAGCACAAACTAGTATATAATATGACCTTATATTTTTCTTTAAAATTCTATAAAATCAAGCTTTTGAACAAGTTTTAGATAATTTCAATCAGCGCATTCCCTCTAATAGTTATGAATAAATATTAACTACTTTACCTTACGGCACCTCAGGCGGTGACCTAGTTATAGATCGAGTCTATTATTAGACTTCCGGTAAATACTGACCAACCCTATTGTATAAAATGTTTAAGCTGATCAAAGAAGCATTTCTGACATATTTCCCACCAGCATCCCTGGCATATTTCCCACCAGCATCCCTGGCATATTTCCCACCAGCATCCCTGGTACATTTCCCACTAACATCCTTGGCACATTTCCCACTAACATCCCTGGCATATTTCCCACCAGCATACCTGGCACATTTCCCACTAACATCCCTGGTATATTTCCCACCAGCGTCCCTGGCACATTTCCCACCAGCATATCTTGCACATTTCCCACCAATATCCCTGACAAATTTTCCACCAACATCCCTGGCACATTTCCCACCAGCATATCTTGCAAATTTCCCACCAATATCCCTGAAAAAGTTTCCACCAACATCCCTGGCACATTTCCCACAACAAGTAGCCAGGTCAAACCCACTGCTGACATCCAAACAATCATTTCAATGTCACGGACAAGTTAACTCCTAGTGACGGCAGTGTTAATGATCGATTCTCGTTTCTACTCTATCGATGTTCTCTCGGTAATCCTGGGCTACACGAAAGGCTTTAGTAGCAGCAAGCTAGCTTCTATCACCAGACTGTTACATCACTGCGAGATCTATTCTGTACTGAATATTTTAGTCGAGTTTTTTTTAAGCTTCGGGACTTACAGACTCTGGCATGGTTGATACAAAAAGGACACATTGGCCTCGAGTCAAATGTAGGGTAAAGAAATAGGAAATATCTTTTTTTTAAAACTTGACATAAACACACACTATTCTGGTTTAAAATGGTAACGGTAGGGGTGAGTAGAAGGGGCAAGGGGCACTAAGCAATTAAATCAGATCAAATGTCGGGTCTTACAAGATGATGTTGTTCAAATACCTGAACTTAAATTTTAATAAAATAAGAAACATAACAGGGAAATTTTTTCTTTATATCGTACACCCACAACGACCTGAACTAGAGTTTACTCAAAGAATCCGTTTAGCTCTGTTTACAAGGGAAATCGGAAAATCCTAATCAAAGAAATGACCGCGATCTAATTTGTTGCTGTTACACTAACGAAAGTTCACTGCAGGAGGTCTTCGTCGTCTTCCTCAGTTGACATAGATCACTGTGGAAGCCAATTATTTCAGACGCAGACGCCGAGACCGCAGTCATGTCACCGGGGGAGGGGGGCAGCCCATTCAAGTGTGCTATACATTTCTAGTACACGTGCCTACAAACGTGAGCTTTCTCAATGAATGGAAGTTCACAGCGGACTACGGCAGCAGCAGTAGTTAAAAAATTAGTCTCATTATGAAAATAATAATAACTAGATGCGACCCGCGGCGTAGCAGACGCCGCAGATTTTTGCCTATAGATAGCGCAAAGAAAAAAAAGGGGGGGAGCAGACACAAACTACACCACGAAGAAATCAGAACAACCCGAGTGAACCTCGGGGGGGAGGGGGGGAGGAGAACCACCAACGCATTATTGGTCTCGAAACATGCGCACTGCGGGTAGCTACCTTCCCCCAAATCTGCACCACCATAGCTTGCCATCCATAAACTGTGATTGGCCGACTCTGGCGAGGGTCATTCGTCAAGCTTTAGCGCACTCGTCTTGTGCTTGATCTGGTAAATTATATATATGTTTAGATGGTGGATTGAAATTATTCTGCGGAATCCGTTCATTCATTAGAGTGTGTTTTGAAATGCGGTTGTACATGTTTATCAGGATAGTGGCAAGGTGACGTCACATCAGTGTGATAAGGTGAGCTTTGTGTGGACATACCGACGATGTCAATAGATGGCACCAGAAAGTCATCACGTGTGAGAGGCAATAGAACTTCGTAATGGCCATGATCAGGTAAGACAGCTAAAGAGCAGGTATATAGACAAATGTTTGACCGGCATTGCAAACTCGAGGAGAGGTATTAGGACGTTCTCGGAAGTAAATAGTAAATGATGATACTGGCGGGAAGTATTTCGGACATCGCGATAATTTCTGCATCGCCACAATATACTCCTAAAGAATTCATGTACTGAACGTATTGTTGAGGGGATGTATGACTACTTTTACGTCACTGAGAACAACGGAGAGCACGTCGCCGAAGTTATCCCAATGTTGAGAAACAAAGTTTACAGCCATGTTGCGAAGTCATGTTCGAAAAGAAAGGGGTAAAAGAACAAGCACAAAAGCCACTTCAGTGTGAACAAAGACAGCAGGATCAGCCGGAAAAGCCAAGATCGTAAGTTCCATTATTGTTTTCTCTAACTTTTAACATATACATTTGTAAATATACATTTTTTATATTTCTTCCCATATAAAATACGTTATTTTTACAATAAGATTTAAAGATTGGTGCATTTTTTTAAAAACAGGTTTCCAAAATTGCATGAGATACCTTACTGCAGATGGAGCAAGAAAGAAATAGAACATCAATAGCGTCAGAGACACCAGAACAGCGAGAGTTACTACTTCGAAAAAGAAGAGAACCGTACTATGTAGACATCAGAACAACGTGAGTTACAACTTAGCAAAAAGAGAGAAAAGGACAGTGTGTCATTTTATTTAGAGTTTATTTAAACTATTCTAGAATATTCTAAATTTTATCATTGCAGGGTTTCTATTATTTTTAGCCTGTTTTACTCATGGGACAGGTTTTAAAGTATTACCCTCGTTATTTGTCTTATTACTTTCTTGATTTGGGTAAGATGGAAAAATATTCTAGAAGCTTTTGTAAATTCGCCTCTGTAATTTAAAACAGATTTTAATTGGTTTCAATTTAAGGTCTTATCCAATTGTTTTTCTGACTGATTTTCAGTTAGGTAAACCTCACGGGATAGAATGTCTAAAATATTCAAGAAAATGCTAAATTTTATTTTTTAAAGATCTCCGTTGATTGTTAGTCTCTTTTATTGGGACAAAGTTTAAATTTTTAGCCCAATCATTTGCCAGACTATGATTGTACTATATATTTATTATCCACTTGATTTGGGTATAATTTAAAATATTATAGAAACATCTGTGGTTTAATTTTTCATTACGTCCGCAGTTATTTAGAACAAAATTAAGTCAAATTTTAAAGTCATATCCAATTGTTTTTCAGACTTATTTTCGGTTCGAGACCTCAGGTGGATAGAATGGGGTTTCGCCGGGGCCCTTATTTAAAAACTTAAATGAATACTGTTTTAGCTATAATGTGAGAGAAACCAGAATGGATCTCACAGGGAACGGGATCCCATAATGCAATTGGATCATACTGGGGTAGATAAAACAAACACATGGGATGTAATCGGGGAAAGTGATCATCTAGGGGTAAAGAATTCGACAAAGCATGGGATTCCATTTTGCAACGGTATCGAGGGAAAGGGATTCTACCAAAAAACGAGATCCCATCATGCAACGGATAGCACTGAGCTATGTGATCCTATTAAATTATGGTATTTTATAGGGGAAAGGGATTTACTTCATGAATGGGATACCATTTGTAACGAAATTAGTGTTGACCCCAATTATCTGCTACTGCTACACAGCCTACAGGTGAAACAAGGGGAATAACTCACTCGCTCTTGATTAACTCGCCTGTGTCAATAGAGACCGATTAGGTATGCAAGAATGTCAGTTCAAAGAGTCCAACCTCTTTGTGAAACGGGAAGTGGTAAAGGGCCAATCGGACGAGACTGGACCAAACCGCCCCTCAGGGTATAAATACTAATGCATCCCTGGGTAACGCTCTCTTTTCCGGCGAACGATAACAGCCTTAAGGACAACGACGTGCAGTTATTTCCTCAGGATTCACTCTGTGCCCATCCGTGGTCGAGAGAGCCGACAAGTCCAACCAAACCCAGAAATCTGGTAAGAGTGAGCTCTAGCTTTGTTTGCCTTTTTTGTATAATAAGCATTACAAGTAAATACTTAAATCTGAACTATGAACTTTTCCTTGTGTAAAATTGTTGGAATGATTAAGCCCCGCGGTCGATAGTTCGCCGTGCGGGACCACGTGGAATACGTGAACATTCCATGTTATTTAACTGTGTGTTTACACACGCTCTCCATCGGGGGGATGGATCGAGCCAGATTTACACAAAATGAGATGCATTTGATATATTTATGTGCATTGAACTACGTGCCCGGGTGTCAGCCAGCTAGGTCTGCACCCGCGGTTTAAGACTTAACCTTAGTCTAAACCATACTCTCATTATTAAATTATTATTTCTCATCTATATGAATATTATTAATCCCCTCTTGGCACCTTGCTCTGAAGGCGTGGTTGCTGGAAGGGGGAATATGAGCGGACTAACTTAGATAAACTACCCTAGTTTTCTTTCTGTTTTAGTCTGGTTCCTGGATACCGGACCTGTGCAGAGAGGCAACCCGCACTCCTGTCCAGTCCTGCCCAGGCTGACTTGTCGTCATACCCGATTGGTCACACACCCTACCAATCGAAGCCGGTTGCCACACATAGCTGTGCCCCGAAGCTCGCATATCACACACACGTTGACTGCGAAAGCCAGCTCATCACACACCCTTTGATAGTTGATGTCGTCTTAAACATGAGACGAGAAATCCTATACCCACATCACAAGCATCAAGTTACTGCTACTCACGAAGTGATCCACTCCTATACCCACACCCCAAGCATCGAGTTACTGCAACTCACGAAGTGATCCACTCCTATACCCACATCCCAAGCATCGAGTTACTGCAACTCACGAAGTGATCCACTCCTTTACCCACACCCCAAGCATCGAGTTACTGCAACTCACGAAGTGATCCACTCCTATACCCACACCCCAAGCATCGAGTTACTGCAACTCACGAAGTGATCCACTCCTTTACCCACACCCCAAGCATCGAGTTACTGCAACTCACGAAGTGATCCACTCCTATACTTACACCCCAAGCATCGAGTTACTGCAACTCACGAAGTGATCCACTCCTATACCCACACCCCAAGCATCGAGTTACTGCAACTCACGAAGTGATCAACATACTCGACTCGCCAGCCAGAGGAACGACCTTGCAGATCCAACCGCGCCCGCCCCATCAACAGAAGGAACGTGGCGTGGGGAAAGGTGACCCAGAGTTGTCCCCATTGTTAGCAAAGCCAGTGAACCGAGCGCATCGGCCAGGACGGACTTGCAGAACCAACCATCCCGCCCCCGCATGAAGGACACGGGTGGGGCAAGGACACCTGCAGCCAACACCAGTACTACGCACAACCAGTGGAGCTCGTGAGGCACCCCTGCCCCGCCCCAGCAACAGAGGGAACCCGGGGTAGATGAGACGACCCATGGCACACAGAGCCAACTATAAGTATTTTATACCCACCAGTAACATAAGGTTAATTGCAAGCATAACCTAATGATGATTGTTATGTAAAGGGGACATTGCCTTGTAGCAATCCCATTATTGCACAAAGTTTGTAATAAATTAAATTGTGTTAAAAATTCAACCCTTTAGTTTGTTGATTATCGTATGCGAGCAGATCACTAAAGTATACCTTGTGAGCGAGATTAACTTAAACATATATATCTATACCCCTAGACAACAAGCCACATAAGATACCATAAATATCGCCACACCATTACGCAATGCCATCCTTATGGAGTATGTAATTGCAAAAAATATGGGATCAAATTGGGGAAAATGATTCTAACATAAATGGGACCCCTTTATTCAACGGGATAATATTTAGCTATGTGATCCAATCAAAGTTTGGTAGTTGCGCAATACTTAAAATATATGTTGAATTTTTAAGTCAATCGAGAACTAAAAAGTAAGTGTGTATGCATGTAATAAGCTTTCGAATCGATCTCATGTACATATTTAATTATTTGTTCTCATATACACATTGAAGATTTTCGGAAACATAATCAGATTGTGTGTTTATCATAAGTTTAAATATAATAAACATTTAACAAATAATTCACCTATAAAATATCAGCTTACAGATAATTTTGATATTTTTCTTTTTGTCCCTATAATGGCTATAATAATTACTACCATACTGAATCATATCTCTCAGTAGATAAAATGGCGCCAAGAATGTATATCAACAGTGGAATTGGATAGAACCGCTAATTAAAAAGAGATCCTATTGGAATGTATACAAGCAATTAATTGTAAACACTTTTCCAATGGACTATAAGTAAATAGGATTCGCACGGATAAGGGGCCGTCCATAAAGTATGTCACGCTATTTTTGATCATTTACCCCCCCCCGCTCTCCCCCCCCCCTGTCACAAATCTAGGACACCCCTAAAGTATGTCACACTTTCCAACAAAAATTTGGTTTGTATTAACAAAATTAAAATTTAATGTAAAACAGCGTGACGTCACACATGGCCGGACCCACCCCTCCCCCCTGTCACACTTTCTTACACCCCTACCCTCCTCTGGAGCGTGACGTACTTTATGGATGGCCCCTAATGTGACATCAATGACTGCTAGGCTTTTCTGTTAAAACAACAGGATCATAATTGGGCATGAAATCTCAAATAAAGTATGGGATCATGAGGGCAAGGGATTCTATCAAAAAACGGGATCACTTTATATACAAGGGGATAATACTGAGCTATGTGATCCAATTAAAGTATATGTATTCTATAGGGGTAAGGGATTTAATTTACGAATGGGATCTCATTGCACAATGGGATTATAATGGGGTATGTAATCTCAAAGAAATGTGGAATCATATGGGGGGATTTGACAAAGAACGGGATCCCATTATTGATCGGCGTAATAATGGGTGGGGTTCAAAATGGGATCCCTAATACTGGCCCGGGAAGAGTCGAGTATATCGGCTAATAATGATAATAAAATAAAAGGATAATTTATATAGCGCTGTACCCCAGTAAGGAACTGAACTCACAGCGCTCTATACAAAAAATACTAACATGCATATAAGTATTAAACATACATTCATACCCTAACAACCACATGAATATCCAGAGAAATAAAAGCGACGTTTTAGATACCAAGCTGCAGGGATGATGTTTCGATTTCGTGAGAGAGAGACACCTTATGACATGACGAGAGCAATGTCGCACATGCTTAAAATAGACATGCATATTAAATTTTAAGATGGTGAGGAATAAAAGCATTAGAGTAGATATAATAAAACAAACCCGTAAAAAGAAAGTTTTTGACTATAAATCCCTGATATATGAGACATAACTAACAGTATTGATTATTTTCAAACGCGACAAACCTTTACAGACTGAATCTGTCGTAACTCAACTTTATTTCATAACCCTGAGGGGAAAAAGTCTGGTCACCGATCGCTTGACCGAGCTCAGCGTGACACGTAAAATGTAACCAAAAGCGCGCCGGTACTTCGACTTCGATGGGTCGCGTCAACTCAAACTCTCACGTGGAAAAAAACAAAAACAAACAGTGAATTTGAATTACATACGTTATATAAGGATAAACTAAAAATGCATTAATTTAATTACGGTACGTTCGATCGATCTGACATTTTGACACGATCCATTGTTAGGTAAGACGGAGCCGTGTGCCAAATTTCAGCTCGATCGGATCACGGGAAGTGGGTCATTTTTTACTTTTGTTTTTCCGCCCGCCCATGAGATGACGACAGAGACTGCGGTGAAGTTAATATAAGGGATTTAATAATAAAACCCGTAAAAACTAAGTTTTTGACTATAAATCCCTTATATATGAGACTTAACTAACAGTATTGATTATTTTCAAACGCGACAAACATTTACAGACTGAATCTGTCTTAACACTCAATTTTTGCTTCATAACCCTGGGGGGGGGGAAGTCTGGTCACCGATCGCTTGACCGAGCTCAGCGTGACACGTAAAATGTAAACAAAAGCACGCCGGTACTTCGATGGGTCGCGTCAACGCGTTAACTCAAACTCTCACGTGAGAAAAAAACAATAACAAACAGTGAATTTGAATTACATACGTTATATACGATAAACTAAAAATGCATTAATTTAATTACGGTACGTTTCGATCGATCTGAAATTTTGATACGATGCATTGTTAGGTGAGACGGGTCCGTGTGCCAAATTTCAGCTCGATCGGATCACGGGAAGTGGGTCATTTTTTACTTTTCTTTTTCCGCCCGCCCAAGACAGACAGAGAGAGATGACGACAGAACGACAGAGATACGGAGACGGCGGTGAAGTTAATATAAGGGATTTAATAACACAAACCCGTAAAAACAAAGTTTTTGACTATAAATCCCTTATATATGAGACATAACTAACAGTATTGATTATTTTCAAACATTTACAGACTGAATCTGTCTTAACTCAAGTTTGCTTCATAACCCTAGGGGGGGAGGGGTGGGTGGGAGGGGGAGAGGGGAAAAGTCTGGTAACCGATTCGCTTGACCAAGCTCAGAGTGACACGTAAAATGTAAACAAAAGCACCCCGTCGATTCGTTGGGTCGCCTCAATGCGTCAGCTCAAACTTTCACGTGGCAAAAAAACAATAACAAACCGTGAATTTTAATTACATACCTCATATAAGGATAAACTAAAAATGCATTAATTTAATTACGGTACGTTCGATCGATCTGAAATTTTGATACGATGCATTGTTAGGTCAGACGGGTCAGTGTGCCAAATTTCAGCTCGATCGAATCACGGGAAGTGGGTCATTTTCGACTTTTCTTTTTCCGCCCGCCCAGCCCATGAGATGATGAGATGATGAGACGGCCGCGAAGTTAATATAAGGGATTTAATAAAACAAACCCGTAAAAACAAAGTTTTTGACTATAAATCCCTTATATATGAGACATAACTAACAGTATTGATTATTTTCAAACATTTACAGACTGAATCTGTCTTAACACAAGTTTGCTTCATAACCCTAGGGGGGGAGGGGTGGGGGGAGGGGTGGGTGGGAGGGGGAGAGGGGAAAAGTCTGGTCACCGATTCGCTTGACCGAGCTCAGAGTGACACGTAAAATGTAAACAAAAGCGCACCGTCGTTTCGTTGGGTCGTCTCAATGCTCAAACTTTCACGTGGCAAAAAAACAATAACAAATCGTGATTTTAAATTACATACCTCATATAAGGATAAACTAAAAATGCATTAATTTAATTACGGTACGTTCGATCGATCTGAAATTTTGATACGATGCATTGTTAGGTAAGACGGGTCCGTGTGCAAAATTTCAGTTCGATCGGATCATTGGAAGTGGGTCATTTTTGACTTCTGTTTTTCCGCCCGCCGAGCCCATGAGATGATGAGAGAGAGAGAGAGAGAGAGACGCCGGTGAAGTTAATATAAGGGATTTAAAAATTACCTTAGGAGCAGAGTTGGAAATGCCGTATATTTTAAAAATTTAATCATTACTTCTACAAAAAAATTTGTTCACTCTTCAGTTGCCAAAATAAAATCAGCGATAGTGACGGAGAGAGGTAAAATCGGAAGAGATCGAATTTTGGGCTGTGCCAAAGTATTGACTTTTATTGTGTACAGGAAGATTATTGGGTGGTGGTGGTGGGCGGTATTTGTTTAGATATCGACTTACCGGAATATGGGGGAAAATGGTCAAAAACTGTTGCATGATGTCAGCCAAAAGTTGATCAGAACCACACAGACAGGCGTCCAACAAAACCCTGCATAGGCCAGACCGGACCTCACCATTTTGAGATGACTGCTGGGGCTCCGTGAAAACAAAGAGAAGAAACGGCCGGAGGACTTCAACCACGGCCGAGAGGAGCCTGGGGATGATACAGCAAGAGTGTATGTTAAAACACAACCTGTAGAGCATGCAGCAAAGTTATATGTAGTAATATGTTACAACCGATCGAGTATAGTTTATTGGCTCCCACCCAAACAAAAACGAAAGTTAAATACGAATTTTGGTAAAAGCCAGCCAACTTTCCCAGACTTTGACCGAAACAAATGGATAGAATAAAATAAGCAAAAATTATGCCTCAATTGAAAACTAAAATTTAAAAAATCAGACATTATCGTTATTGCTGTAATTATTAGAAGGCAATTCGTAATTCAGATCTATTTTTTTAAACTGCGAACAATTGCTTGCAGCAAGTGATAAACCAAAACTACTATATCTTTCCATAGAGATGGGGGAAGGGCGGGGGCAGCTCGTGTTATTTTTTAAAAATTTCGCTTAGACGTGCATACATCTTGGGAGTGAAAGGGGGGCAGTGGAAAGAACGGGGAGAGGGTTCTATTCTAAAAGAAAATGCACATTTTAAAGAAATATTCTGAAATAATGATCTGACATTTATGACAGTCCATAATGTCTTTTCATTTATCTAAAATGACACCATTCACCTGAATCCAACGTAAATGACATCACAAGTTTTGAGGGAAAGTCGATGAAGTGTAATTATATTGATTTTGTTTACAAAACAGATTTGTAACGATTCAGTTAGATTTTGAAAAAAAGGGGGTCTATATGTATGGGATAGTTAACATGTTTCCAGGTACGTGACGAGGTAAGATCGAAAACTTTGAGGTATCTACAGTCGGACCTCGCTAAGTCGAACTTTCCTAAGTTGAAAACCTCCCTATATCGCATTAATTGTTAGGTCCCGGCCAAATTCCATAAGACTAATGGATTTTAGATCTCCTTAACTCGAAGAATTTTGGCTTCCAACCTCCCTTAGTCGAATTTTCCAAGGCGTTGGGTTATTATTCTGGGGTGACATTTCAGAACACGTGTACCGTAGGGGTGGGCAAAATACGCCCGCCAGAGTACATTATGCGGCCCGTAGGCATGCATACGTTGTAATCTTATGTCGATGTTAATTTTCTCTGTTTAGAATTTTCGCTATATTTTTAAAAAATTTTATTCGGAGCATTTGATTCGAATCTAGGGATATTAAATCCGTTTTATGGCTCCAGAATTGATAAGTGATCATTAGTCATTAATTGTTAACATCCTGATTCGAAACTGCATTTCATCTCAACCAGAAGTGGCTTTTGTTTACGATTTACATATTTGCGGTATGGTAAAAAAATGTTATTTACAAGCGAATAGACGTTGATTTAATCATAAGTGCTGCCCAAAAAAAAAGAAAGATTGAGGACGAATGTCGAGTTTTCAATGATGATTGGACCGTTAAATATTGCTCCATGAGCGTTGGCAGCAAAGCAGTCTGCTTCCTGTGCCGTGAGTGTGTGAGCGTCTTTAAGGTGTACAACTTAAAAAGACACCCCAAAACGAAAGATTTCATGTAAAATTTAACGAACGAAGAGAGAAAATAGAAATTGCCAGGAGTTGATTAATAATTTAAAGAAGCAGCAAACTGTTATCACCAAACAGTCTTTATTGCAAAACGCTGCAACCAAAGCCAGTTTGGTGCTGTTCCATATGATTGTAAAACGGAACAAGTCTTTTTCTGACAGCGAGTCCATCAAGGAATGCTTGTCAGATGCAGCAAGCATTATGTGTCCAGAACAGAAAACAAAATTCGATAGAACTTTTTTAACAAGGAGAACTGTAGTCAGGCGTGTTGAATAAAATTAATGACAATTTGATGCACCAACTTTGAGATGCAAGCAAAGACTTTTTCCATATAATCTCTTGCTTTGGATGGAAGTATCAATGTACAGGACACAGCACAATTGTCGGTATTTATATAGAGATTAAACACTCGTTTTGAAGTTATCGAAGAATTACTTAGTGTTGAGCCCCTCAAAGACACATCTACAGGCCAGGATTTATTCAATGCTGTTGAGAACTGTCTCAAAAGAACTATGTTGGTGGAACAAGATAGCAAGTGTAAAAACCGATTGCGCGTGCTTTGACTGGAAAAAAAACGTAGGTCTTGTGAAGTTAATTAAAAAATAAAATTAAAGAAGAACATCTGACCATACACTCTTACCTCTCCACTGTGTCATCCATCAGGAAAGTGTGTGTAAAGCTGCGTTGAATAACAAGCATGTTATTGACTAAGTTTTCAGTGTGATAAACCTTATAAGAGCCAGGGCACTTAACCACAGGTAGTTCAGGGCACTGCTTGAAGATTTGGAAACTGAATATTATGATATTATGTACCACAGCAGTGTCCGCTCGCAGAGCCTGGGCAAGATATTGAGGCGAGTGTGGGATCTCAAGGAAGAAATAGTTATGTTCCGCGAGATGAAGGGTTTTGTGTGTGACTTCATGTTTGCTATTGACATTATTTGAAAGTTGAATGAACTGAATGTAAAACTTCCGGACAATATATTGCTTGCACATAAAATGTATGTTAAATCATTTCAGGCAAAGCTCTCCCTGTTCTCCAGGCAAGCAGGTGAAAACAGAATTTGTCATTTTCTTTTGTTGAAACAGAAAACAATTTCTGGTTCACCGGCTGATAAGTATAAAGCTCAGTTGGATTCCTTGGCTGTGGAATTTGAAAGGAGGTTCCAAGACTTCAAGAACCTGGAACCACTCTTCAATATCCTCATTCGACATTTAGTGCATAAGTTGATTCAGCCCCAGTGGATATATAGTTAGAGCTGCTTGACCTGTATGAAAATAAACAAGTTTTGGAACAGATCGAATGTTGACAGACTGCAATTTGAATGTAGTAATGCGAATCACAACCAGTAAACTGATTCCACAGTCCAAGAAATTTTTTCCAAAATTGTGAACAGTTACATGCTTCTCATTATTTTTAATTGAACTCTATGGTAAGCTTGTATGTAAATTACGTTCCTACTTCTTCATAGTTATTATGACCGGTAACAATAAACTTTTGTAGAAATAATAATAAATAAGAAAATCTTATTATAAAATTAGAAACTGTTTCAGCTCGTATTTAAAATGTAATGTACATGTGTAATAACGTGTGAATGTGCAAATAATACACAAAATATATATGCGGCCCGCCTATAACAATAAAGTTTTCAATGGGGCCCTCCGTAGAAAAAGTTTGCACACCCCTGCCGTAGGGTCACGTAAACGGTCGCAAATTCTTATCTTAGTGCATTCCACAAGGGTTTAAGCGACTCTTGCAAGTACCAACAATTACCAAGACAATAAAAAGAACTGGTAACTAATTCGCGTCACTTTTCTGCATGCTGTGACTCTTTTTAAAAAGAAAAAGTGCCGACTGCAGTGTATCAGTACTACTACTAGGCCTGTGTGGCTTACAATGGATTTTAAAGTTACATTTATTAATATGCTATGCAAAGGCGATTTGACCACCCCACCCCTATTTTTCCCACACTAATTGTACAATTATACTGTGACGTCATTGAGTATATTTAATTGTGTTTTTCAAAGTTATTATTTGCGGGGGATGAGAACTGAATTATATAAGCTCTGTGGGTGTTTGAATATTTGAACTAATAACTAAGTTCGAAAATTAATATGTTTGTTTGCGTATCATTAGTGCAATTTAATCATCATATTTCTAAAATATGAAGAATATGATCGGTGCGCATTATATTAAACATGTTTTACGACACAACTATTTATTTAGATTTGTCTATATAATGAAGATTAAGTTTAGTGTAATTTCGAAAAATGTTGATATTAATAAGTAAATTTAAAAATTAATTGCATTATTCTACATAAGGCTCACAAATTGTATTTTAAAAACATTTAAAACAGTAATAGTAACAGAAGTTCGCTTTGCATTTCCCCCACAAACGTATTACCTTTGCTTTAGCCAAATAAAATCTGATTAAAAAATTCCGTGCTTTTATGTCGTGTCTTACCCGAGGAAACGTCATGCATCGTGACAGCAAGACTTGTAACAATAATGAATGTCTGACAGCTGGCTGATACACCTATCATACAGACACAGAAGTACTTCTGGTGGTCCATATCCCTTTCGATCAAACCCGAAAGTGGATCATGAATTTCGGTTCAAAATGAAAGTAGGTAGAGTAACCATTTGTTAACTTTCAACAACGAAACCGAAATTCAATACTCGCAATAAAGGTTGTACTTTACGAATGAAGATACAACTGATTTTAAAAGATAACAGGAAGAACAAATTGATGATGTTTGAATAATATATTTTTTTTAAATTTAAATTTTCTCTTTTTAACTTAAAAGCCTAAACTAGGGCATGTTCATCGGACATTGATATATGTTGCATCATTATTGCGGTTGTATGATATCATATCATTTCAGCTGTCAAAATCTGTGCTTCACGATTCATAGTAATATTAAACCAGAAGCCACAACGTATGTAGTGCAGAGGTTTTCAATGTAAATAAGACAATGTTGCTGTCATGAAAAGTTCTCACATTTGCTGTCTCTAAGTGGAATACATCACTTAAATATCACCATCCACCAGGATAAAATTCATGATATCGTACATATTTTACTGGTTTAGTCCAAATTTTTAAAGACATTTTTCTACGAATTCATTTTTAAAATTATGAAATACTACATGAAAATAATAAATTCCTAGCTGTCTAACTTCTGATCTCTCTGCCCCACCCCCTTTCCCCCACACAGTTTTTTTCCAATTGAAAAAAGGTCAAATTAGATAAGTCGTACCCAAAAGGGTGAGGTACAAATTAATTCTGCAAATCCTTTATATTAACTCGTGGTGTCTGCGGCCGCCCTTGATTGCTTGCTTGTCGCCAAAACTTTGGATCGATTTTTAACCCGTTTCCTCGTAAGCTAGCGAGTTGAAATTTTGCAGGCAGTTTCGTACCGATGATAAAAACGATGTATCAAAATTTCAGATCGGTCACATGTACCGTAATTGAATTATTGATTTTTTAGATTATTTTATTTATTCCTATGTATCATGTTATTTTTTGAGATAGAGTGCAAGGGTGCACATTATATTGAACAACCTTTCTGTCGCGCGATAAGGTGCGTATTTTATTGACAACCCTTTTTATAAACAAATTCCTGATCGGTGCCCATTAGGCTATATTAAACATGATTTACGACACAACTACAATTTTGATTTTTTGGATGGTCTTGCGCTACGTATTATAATAAACATTCTTTTAGTTACGTCTCATACATAAAGGATTTATAGTGAAAAACTTGTTTTTTTACGTTTTTTAAATATTAAATCCTTTATATTAACTCGTGGTGTCTGCTTGCTTGCAGCATTGAACCCTTGCTTGTCGCCAAAACTTTGGATCAATTTTTAACCCACTTCCTCGTAAGCTAGCGAGTTGAAATTTTGCAGGCAGTTTCGTACCGATGATAAAAACGATGTATCAA
Source organism: Ampullaceana balthica (assembly GCA_944989445.1). Lineage (NCBI taxonomy): Eukaryota > Metazoa > Mollusca > Gastropoda > Lymnaeidae > Ampullaceana > Ampullaceana balthica. Next base: position 73,247 of record CALYLW010000288.1, on the reverse strand, counting down.
AATTTCAGATCGGTCACATGTACCGTAATTGAATTATTGATTTTTTAGATTATTTTATTTATTCCTATGTATCATGTTATTTTTTTAGATAGAGTGCTAGGGTGCACATTATATTGAACAACCTTTCTGTCGCGCAATTAGGTGCGTATTTTATTGACAACACTTTTTATAAACATATTCCTGATCGGTGCGCATTATATTAAAAATGTTTTACGACACAATTACAAATGTGTATTTTCGGATGGTCTTGCGCTGCGTATTATAATGAACATTCTTTTAGTTACGTCTCATACATAAAGGATTTATAGTGAAAAACTTGTTTTTTTACGTTTTTTAAATATTAAATCCTTTATATTAACTCGTGGTGTCTGCTTGCTTGCAGCATTGAACCCTTGCTTGTCGCCAAAACTTTGGATCAATTTTTAACCCACTTCCTCGTAAGCTAGCGAGTTGAAATTTTGCAGGCAGTTTCGTACCGATGATAAAAACGATGTATCAAAATTTCAGATCGGTCACATGTACCGTAATTGAATTATTGATTTTTTAGATTATTTTATTTATTCCTATGTATCATGTTATTTTTTTAGATAGAGTGCTAGGGTGCACATTATATTGAACAACCTTTCTGTCGCGCGATAAGGTGCGTATTTTATTGACAACACTTTTTATAAACATATTCCTGATCGGTGCGCATTATATTAAACATGATTTACGACACAACTACAATTTTGATTTTTTGGATGGTCATGCGCTGCGTATTATAATAAACATTCTTTTAGTTACTTCTCGTACATAAAGGATTTATAGTCGAAAACTTGTTTTTTTACTTTTTAAAAAAAAATCCTTTATATTAACTCGTGATGTCTGGTTGCGTCCTTGTCGCCAAAACTTTGGATCGATTTTAAACCCACTTCCTCGTAAGCTAGCGAGCTGAAATTTTGCAGGCAGTTTCGTGCCGATAATAAAAACGATGTATCATAATTTCAGATCGATTGAATGTACTGTAATTAAATTATTGAATTTTTAGATTTTTTAATTATCTCTATGTATCATGTTAAAATTTTAAGTTAAGAGTGTCGCGCTGCGTATTATAATGAACATTCTTTTATGTCTCAAACATAAAGGATTTATAGTAAAAACCTTGTTTTTTTACGTTTTTTTAAATTAAATCCTATATATTAACTCGTGGTGTCTGTTTGGTTGCATGCTTGTTTGTTTGTCGAAAAAAATTTTGATCGATTTTTACAGATTGAAATTTGCAGGCAGTTTCGTGCCGATGATAAAAACGATATATCAAAATTTTCAGATCGATCACATGTACTGTCATTAAATTATTGAATTTTTTGATTATTTTATTTATCTCTATGTATCATGTTATTTTTTGAGATAAGAGTGTCGCGGTGCGTATTAATTATATTGAACGACCTTTTTAATACTTTCCCTGTTGCGCAATTTGGTGCGTATTATATGGGCAATAATTTTCAAAAATATATTCCCGATCGGTGCGCATTATATTAAACATGTTTTACGAGACATAACTAAAATTTAGGATTTTTGGATTGTCGTGCGCTGCGAATTATAATGAACATTATTTTATTTATGTCTCCTACGTAAAGGATGTATAGTCAACAATATATTGCAAAGTCATGCCTGGAGATCGTCCAGGACCTGGTTGACACCTTAACGAAAGGCCATCCATAAGTATATACTTGATTTTTACTAAGAGAAAGCGACATTGCGTTTAACAAACCTGCTAGAGTGTCAAGTGCTAAACTAAATGTTTGTTTTAATATTACTCTGTTTGCTGGAGGCATGAACATATAATGCTCATTGCTCGGTTGCTGCATTTCCGATGACTATATAAAATTTATTGTCATAACATGATTTAAAGGGGATATAAAGGGATCAAAACTTTCAGTAAAGACAGACATGCGGCTCTTCTGTGGTCACATTGCGGCTCCCGAAAAATTTATGAATTTTGATCTTTGAAATATATAATACATGTATTTTAAAGGAAGTTTTGACAAATTGACCGAAACAAATTTTGAAAAAAAGGGGGCTTGATTTGAAATTTTAATTTAATTTTTTTATAAAAAAGATGAATTAAGAGATTAGTTTCTCGTTGTTTGGGTGATGTAAATAAACTATTACATGTTTTGTTCTGGTTTTGGTCTAATCCACATTTCGAAAGTATTGACGATTGCCATTAGTCCTACTAAAGTTAGTAACTTATTATTTACAATTTTACATTTGATATGGCCAATAGTTGCAGGGAACGAAAATATAAAGAATTCTGCCAGAATGGGAAGAGGACTTTGCATTTATCGATAAAGACGATAAGCCATCTTTTCTTCTTTTGCCAAATGCTGCTAGAAAATTCAAAAGCTAGCAATTTGAAACGACTATTTCAAAAATTTACGAAGACTTTGTATCGCAGGATCAACTTCAATCGGAATTAAGAAAAAAAAACAAGCTTGCTAAGTTGAAGTCTGAAATGTGTCAGCAGCAGACACTACTTTCTACTTTCCGCAAAGAAGGTGTCACCTTAACTGAGGTAAGTTTATCCATCGCTTGGAAAATTGCTCCTGCTAAACAACAACGTGCTGAGGGGGACAAGACAAATTTTGAGGAGTAATTTCTATATTAGATACAAATAGCTCCAAATTTTGGCAACTGGTAATACTAATTGCAACAAAATGAATTCCATAAAATCAAAGTATCGAGAAGTAACTAGTAACAAGCATCTGGAAGAATTTTGTTGCATTTTAACTATTTTATAACAACCAGATTTTAAAAAAAACTTGGTAGTTCAAAGGCTACTCTGCAGAATGAAAACAATTAATGTGCACTATAATTAAAAGTCTAAAAGCCATTGTGTTTCTATTTATATATTTTACATGTTTAAATTAGGGCTGTTATCGATTAATTTAAAATTAATGGTTAACTTTTGAAAAATTAACGATTAATTAATCGTTAATTTCGATTAAAGCCAAAAATTGAAATGTATGATGTCATAAGTAACATTTATTAAACGCACTTGTCGAAAATCGAAATAACACTGGAATGTCTTCTTAACATGACATCTTTTAACCAACAACGCAAACAGACAAGTGTATTGACATTATTTGGATCAGAGCGGGTCTTATTGACATTATAACCAGCCGAGCTGAAAAAATCTTTTACATAGCTTTAGATTGTCTCAACTAAAGTTTCTAATACTGTAGTGGATGTTTGGTTTGCAGGTGATATGTAAGCGAAGTGTTAGAACCATGGTAGCAATGTTCCCTTTAAGCAACGCCGTTGCGCATATATTTTACCGACGCCACGCAGGAGTTTAGAATCACCACGCAGAAAATTTTGCAATTTTGCACAAAAAATGGACGTTGTGGAACTTTGCACACGAGTTCTTTTAAAATTTTGCACACGAAACAACGAGCTTAGACTTAGAGGGAACATTGCATGGTAAGCAAACGATTTTTCTCAATGGAAACAACCTTTACAAACATTTTGAATAATCACCTAAGTGAATAGTTTAAACAAAAATGTTCATGTAACCGCCCGGAAATTAGTTCATATTTATTGGCCGAAATATTTTACTTTTTGACTTCCTATACATTTATAAGTGGTGGGTCGATTAATCGTTAAAAAAAATTTTAAGCGTTAAAAATTGTAACGATTAATCGAGAAATTAATTGATAATTTCCGAAGCCCTAGTTTAAATATTTGTTAATTATGGAAATGAAATTTCTTCAATATATGGTTTGGGTTGAAACATATAAATAATTTTGAATAAACAACATTTTAAAAAATCCGTAAAGAAATTTTTCATTTCGAATATGGTCTTGAACAATAGTGTTTCACTGCGGCTCTCAAAATTTTTTTAAATTATCAAAATGGCTCTCAGATACCACAGGTCTGGCCACCCCTGATCTAGTAGCTGAGCTGAAAGGAAACATATTTCATTATTTTCGCCATAAAGTTAATATTAAAATTATTAGAAATTTATGAAAAATAATCAAAATCACTTCTTTTTTTGTGCGCTATAGAAAAACTTTTATTGTTTGAGAATAGCAACCCTTGGGTTAGTTCGAACACTTTAAATTTTTAATAATTCACGTGTTTAAATATGCATTCGCTAAGACTATTAAATTTTGTATGCACTATTGTATAAAACAGAAGTACAAATAAACAATGCAAGTCACGTTATTAAATCTCAAATGTTTTTTTTAAAATATAAATATATTCTGAGACAACGTCCTCTGTTTCCATGTGTTAATTAAGCCACATGAGAGAATTTATTCCGCCTAAACAGCTTTGGTCTGCTCAATAAGAGGATTAAAAATCTGAAATAAAAACCACAGTAGTGTGTCCTGTTTGAAGACCTCAAAGAGTTAAAGCGCCTGGTTTGACCAAAAAAATATCGTTCAAGCCATTGTGACAGTTTTATCTCAATAATCCCAACTCGCGTGGCATTTCAGCGGCATTTCTCATTCAAACGACACAAAAAAATATTTTAAAAAATAATTTAAAAGTTTTTTGGTTTAGCAAAATTTAAATCATAGACAACAAATCTTACAGAACATCTCTTCTGTAAAATATATAAGAAATAGACAATCGTTTTGTAAAGTATGGACTGTAATTACATTGAGTACTTTTCAATTTTTCGCCTAAACTTGAACATCAGTTAAATAGTGAATCACTACCTCCTGCCCATTGAAATAGTGAATCACTACCTCCTGCCCATTGAAATAGTGAATCACTACCTCCTTACCATTGAAATAGTGAATCACTACCTCCTGTCACATTGAAATAGTGAATCACTACCTCCTGTCCATTGAAATAGTGAATCACTACCTCCTTACCATTGAAATAGTGAATCACTACCTCCTGTCCATTGAAATAGTGAATCACTACCTCCTCCCATTGAAATAGTGAATCACTACCTCCTCCAAAATTGAAATAGTGAATCACTACCTCCTCCACATTGAAATAGTGAATCACTACCTCTTCCCATTGAAATAGTGAATCACTACCTCCTTACCATTGAAATAGTGAATCACTACCTCCTGCCATTGAAATAGTGAATCACTACCTCCTTCCCATTGAAATAGTGAATCACTACCTCCTCCACATTGAAATAGTGAATCACTACCTCCTCCCATTGAAATAGTGAATCACTACCTCCTGCCATTGAAATAGTGAATCACTACCTCCTCCCATTGAAATAGTGAATCACTACCTCCTCCCATTGAAATAGTGAATCACTACCTCCTCCCATTGAAATAGTGAATCACTACCTCCTCCACATTGAAATAGTGAATCACTACCTCCTGCCCATTGAAATAGTGAATCACTACCTCCTCCCCATTGAAATAGTGAATCACTACCTCCTCAAACATTGAAATAGTGAATCACTACCTCCTCCACATTGAAATAGTGAATCACTACCTCCTCCCCATTGAAATAGTGAATCACTACCTCCTCCACATTGAAATAGTGAATCACTACCTCCTCCCTATTGAAATAGTGAATCACTACCTCCTGCCCCATTGAAATAGTGAATCACTACCTCCTCCCTATTGAAACTGAATCATTAGTGAATCACTACCTCCTACCCATTGAAATAGTGAATCACTACCTCCTCCCTATTGAAACTGAATCATTAGTGAATCACTACCTCCTCCCCATTGAAATAGTGAATAACTACTTCCTCCCCATTGAAATAGTGAATCACTACCTCCTCCCCATTGAAAAAGTGAATAATTAGTGAATCACTACCTCCTCCCCATTGAAATAGTGAATCACTACCTCCTCCAAATTGAAATAGTGAATCACTACCTCCTTCCCATTGAAATAGTGAACCACTACCTCCTCTAAATTGAAATAGTGAATCACTACCTCCTCCCCATTGAAATAGTGAATCACTACCTCCTCACCCATTGAAATAGTGAATCACTACCTCCTCCAAAATTGAAATAGTGAATCACTACCTCCTCCACAATGAAATAGTGAATCACTACCTCCTCCCATTGAAATAGTGAATCACTACCTCCTCCCCATTGAAATAGTGAATCACTACCTCCTCCACAAATGAAATAGTGAATCACTACCTCCTCCCCATTGAAATAGTGAATCACTACCTCCTCCACATTGAAATAGTGAATCACTACCTCCTCCCCATTGAAATAGTGAATCACTACCTCCTCCACATTGAAATAGTGAATCACTACCTCCTCCCCATTGAAATAGTGAATCACTACCTCCTCCACATTGAAATAGTGAATCACTACATCCTCCCCATTGAAATAGTGAATCACTACCTCCTCCCACATTGAAATAGTGAATCACTACCTCCTCCACATTGAAATAGTGAATCACTACCTCCTCCCACATTGAAATAGTGAATCACTACATCCTCCACATTGAAATAGTGAATCACTACCCCCTCCCCAAAGAATACGTTAATCGTTACCTCCTCTCATTAGGATTCAGTTATAAAATAAATAACCTGCCATTTACAATAAGATAATTTCCTGCTATAGCATCACAGTTACGAGCAATGTTCTGTTAGAGCTGCGCGGATGCGCGGTCGCGCAGATAGCTGACCGACGCCGCGCATCAGTTTAGAATTACAGCAAAATAAATTCAGTAAAATAGTGCACAAAAAATGGATGCTGTTCAACTTTGCACCCGACTTATTTTTTTTAACTTTGCACACGGACCACAAATTAGAAACACAGTTTTGCGCAAATATCGGTAAAATCGTTCAGCCTTCCAGTTGCTTTGAAAGGCCCAGTTTCCATCATCAAATTTCTCTTCCTCATTTAAAGCAAAGCTTTGAGTTAAAAAAATATATATTTGGACACTGTACTTCTTCATTTCTTATGCATCGGTGTAAAACAGTGGTTCCCAAAGGGGTCAGTATGGACCCCCGGGGGTCCCCGATACCATTCTGGGGGTCCGTGGAAAATTAAAATTGATTTGGGGGGTCCCTGAACAACGTCAGGGGGTCAACGGAAGGTTCAATATAAATAATGCATTAAAATTACGGGTTATTGTACAGAAGTTGTTGACTGCCTATCAGTCTTCCTATTTGGTAGAGCAGGAATTCAGTGCCGTTATGAACCTCAACATTAAAAAAAAACAGAAACCGACTAGAAATTGGTGCTCGTGGGGATTTGCGGTTGATACTCACAAACATTGAGTCGGTCATAAATACACTCATAAAATCTCATCACGTTCATCCAAGCTATTGACTGTTTTCAATTTTTTTTAAAAACAAAAGTTATAATTTCAATAAATAGTTCTTCATCAAAATGTTGCTTTTTTCGATTTGTAATTTTTGTACTATGCATTTATGGAGGTTTTTTTCACCTCGGGGGTCCGTGGGGAAGTTTATACTATAAAAGGGGTCCGTGAGTCAAAAAAGTTTGGGAACCACTTGTGTAAAAGAATCAACTAAAAGTTAATGAGCTACTGTAACGATAAAAATACACGCACTACATATCTATTATAATAGATAATAGATAATTATATAATCAAAGAGAGAACGCTCTCAGGTAGACTACCGTTCGGCAAAGTTGCTAAATGTGGAGTTTGATAGTTTCATGATTTATGACGTCTTCTTCAGGCTCACTCAAACCCTGTTCAATAAACAATTTTTCTAGCAAGGCTGATTGCAGTCCAACCCCACTAAAAACAAACAAACAAACTAACTAACTGGCTTTATCCCTGTAGCTGTTGTAGCTATTTTTAAAGGTAAACATTCCATACTAATGATAACATTACAGAGACTTCGTTTAACTGATTTAACTTGGGAACTGTGACCCAGTGACATGAATTTCAAGATCTCCTTGTGACCCAGTGACATGAATTTCAAGATCTCCTTGTGACCCAGTGACATGAATTTCAAGATCTCCTTGTGACCCAGTGACATGAATTTCAAGATCTCCTTGTGACCCAGTGACATGAATTTCAAGATCTCCTTGTGACCCAGTGACATGAATTTCAAGATCTCCTTGTGACCCAGTGACATGAATTTCAAGTTCTCCTTGTGACCCAGTGACATGAATTTCAAGATCTCCATGTGACCCAGTGACATGAATTTCAAGATCTCCTTGTGACCCAGTGACATGAATTTCAAGATCTCCTTGTGACCCAGTGACATGAATTTCAAGATCTCCTTGTGACCCAGTGACATGAATTTCAAGATCTCCTTGTGACCCAGTGACATGAATTTCAAGATCTCCTTGTGACCCAGTGACATGAATTTCAAGATCTCCTTGTGACCCAGTGACATGAATTTCAAGATCTCCTTGTGACCCAGTGACATGAATTTCAAGATCTCCTTGTGACCCAGTGACATGAATTTCAAGATCTCCTTGTGACCCAGTGACATGAATTTCAAGATCTCCTTGTGACCCAGTGACATGAAATTCAAGATCTCCTTGTGACCCAGTGACATGAATTTCAAGATCTCCTTGTGACCCAGTGACATGAATTTCAAGATCTCCTTGTGACCCAGTGACATGAATTTCAAGATCTCCTTGTGACCCAGTGACATGAATTTCAAGATCTCCTTGTGACCCAGTGACATGAATTTCAAGATCTCCTTGTGACCCAGTGACATGAATTTCAAGATCTCCTTGTGACCCAGTGACATGAATTTCAAGATCTCCTTGTGACCCAGTGACATGAATTTCAAGATCTCCTTGTGACCCAGTGACATGAATTTCAAGATCTCCTTGTGACCCAGTGACATGAATTTCAAGATCTCCTTGTGACCCAGTGACATGAATTTCAAGATCTCCTTGTGACCCAGTGACATGAATTTCAAGATCTCCTTGTGACCCAGTGACATGAATTTCAAGATCTCCTTGTGACCCAGTGACATGAATTTCAAGATCTCCTTGTGACCCAGTGACATGAATTTCAAGATCTCCTTCACTTGTTCATTTTTTCTCAAACTTTGCACGTTACCATCAGCCAATGCGGATTTTCTTTTATCTCTTCCGATCTCTATTGAAAATCTCAACTTTGTTATCAAATAAGATTCAATTCTTTGACCGAGTTGATTTCTTTCCGATGCGTTGCTTTGATGCATTTTATTTATTTTTTTAAAAAAAGCTTGTGACTTAGTTATAACCATACAAAACAACTCCCCTTTTATCACCCCAACATAACTAACCATTCTCAACCTTGACAAGGGACAACCCTAACTATAATGAACCATCCCATAAACGCCTTTCAATAGAGGACACCCCTGGCTGTAACTAACAATCCCATATTCACCCCCAACATCCTTTAGCTAAAACACCAAGGTCCCACCACCGCCACCAATTCGACACGAATAACTAGTCTAAACTCACTAACTAGTTCTTAAAGTGACTTATAGACCTCAAATCTCCCTTAAGACAGGATAGAACTTTGTATATTTTATCAAATTACTGGCCCTGGGTAACCCGAAGAGACCGTGGTTCTCTCGAGAGTTCCTAAGTTATCGTGTAATTACTTCACCAAGACTTAAAGCCCTGACGTATTCAGTGCTGCCCCGTGTGAGGTCACGTCACTTGAGACCTGTCAAATTACTTGTTGCCCTCTAAAGTATCTGTTAGCTTCTCTCAAACAGTTATCTTGTCTATTTTCCTCAATTAAAAGTATAGATAACGTCTTCTGGGGTCAAAAGTAACGATTGTCACAAGAGTTCTGGCTCAATGATTGAAACATATCAGGACGTTTCTTTAACGGCTACTTGACACAACTTCAGTGTTCAGAGAGAACAATATGAGCTTGTTAGTGTTCATGGTGAAAGTGTGACATATTGTCTGGCATGAGACAGAGGTTGACGTAAGTCAACCAAAATAAATTACACGATTTGAGCTGTAACACTTTTAACGACTGTGATGTAAAATAATAAACAAGTTATTAAATATGAGGGGGAAAAATGAAATTACAAATGCATTGCCAGGCAAATACATTGATAGTCCATATGAGTCCACCTGACAAAAGAAGTCAGCACCCTACAATACTGTAAACGCAGCCACTCAGGTCACACGTTTAAGCAGTGCCATCAAAACAAACACGTATCACGTGACATAAACTTTATAACAGAAATTAACAATATTCAATCAAATTAGTTTGTTTTTTTAAATGTAAAAATAAAAGAGAAAACCTAAAGTTTGTCCTGAGTTCTGAATTAAATGATTGCTTGACACCCTTCAAGTTGTTATGTATATGCTATACATATTGCAGTTGCATTTGATAGGTACACGGAGTTGATTTCATGAAACCCTCTTTGTGGTAGTGATTATGTGTTTAATTCTTTAGTAAGGAATGCGCTTCGTGCCTCACCTTTCTGTTTTAAATGATTCAACATAATTGGGGCCGTCCATAAAGTACGTCACGCTATTTTTGACCCCCTCTCCCCCTGTCACAAATCTCGGGACCCCCACTAAAGTACGTGACACTTTCGATTTTTAAAAATTAACACCTAATTAAAATATTTAATTTAATACTTAAAATACACTTCACTATTAAACTGTATTAAAATATAAAATTTCCACTTAAAAGTAGGGATGTATCGGATTCAAAATTTTGAAATCCGGCTCGGGCCGGATTTGGCTGGATTTATGAAGTGAAATCCGACCAGGAGCCACAGTCAGATTTGTTAAAATGGCCGAATTCCGGATTATCCCGGAGCCTTTATGAATATATAGAAGTTAGGGCTCTACCGGCCTGTCGGATTTATGAAGTGAAATCCTGCCGGAGCCGGATTTGTAAAAAAAGCCGGATTCCTGATTAGCCGGAGCTGGAGCCGAAATCCGGTACACCCCTACTTAAAAGAACCATCCGAATATTAAATTACTTTAATAGTAGAATAGTTAATTGTCAACATTTGTCACAGTTATTTAATGAAAAAGTAACTCAATCTATGTTGAATTTGAAAACTAAAATTGCAAAAATTAGACTTGATAATTATATAATACACATCATTTATCTGCTGCCTTTTCATTTGCAATGGGTGAGGTCAAATTTAGATAATCTTACGATTATTTAATCTATTGACAAATGATAAGAAGAAGATTAGCGAAACTTGACCTCATCCAGTGATTAAATAATAAAAAGGAAACTAAACAATTTGACTAATAAAAAAAACGTAAAAAACCAAGTTTTTGACTATAAATATACCTTATGTACGAGACATAACTAAAAGAATGTTCATTATAATACGCAGCGCAAGACCATCCAAAAATACAAAATTGCAGTTGTGTCGTAAAACATGTTTAATATAATGCGCACCGATCAGGAATATGTTTATAAAAAGTGTTGTCAATAAAATACGCACTTTATTGCGCGACAGAATGTTGTTCATGGACGGCCCCCACGCGACATTTTACCACGTTTTTTAGTAACTCACTTTCGTTCCTCTTTGTTGGTTTTTCGGTCCACAATTTTTCAAATCTGCCAACGTAAAATTAAACCACTTCTGATGGTCCTAGAGATCTCAAAATTTGACCACAGATAGATCTTGGGTGACAATGCATTGTATCAAAATTTCAGATCGATCGAATGTACCGTTATTAAATTATTGAACTTTTTAGATTATCTATATATAAGCCTATGTATTATCCGTCTGCCCTTGTTTACATTACATTCACGTGCCGAGTTCACACCAACCCCGACCACAAAAAACCATGTTTAACATCAAGGGGAGATCAGTCATTACCAGTCTGTAAATGTTTGTCGGGCAATGCGTATTATATTTGAACATACTCAATACTTTAAAACTCACCATAGCATACACTTAGACTAAAAAGAATAAAATAAATTTAAAAAAAAAGAAAAACATTTTTAAAAACCACGTTTATATAAGCGGACTAAAAAGAAGAAAATAAAATTTAAAAATTTAAAATATAAAATAAGTACTATGATGTAATATCACTAAAAACGTGGGCGGGCGCTTTTGGGGCGTTTGGCTAAAATGATTAGGGTATAAAAATGACGAGTAAGAAAATGAGTGAATTTAATTAGTTAAGCATGAAAAGCGCCCGCCCCACGTTTTTAGTCATATTACATCATAGTCAGTGGCGGATTTAGGTTTGTCTGCGTGGGGGGGGGCCAGGAGAATTTCAAGGGGGCGCCGCAATTATTTTTTTTATTCATTCACTTAGTGCAAATATTTCTAGGTGCTGAAATAAAATTTATTTGTCTAAATTGCTGGTTCTGTAATGAAGATTAGAAATTTGATATGAGATTCACTCTTATTGCTATATTTTATGTTGAAAAAAACATTTCTGCTCACTTTAAATGTGAGATTTACTTTAATAAGTTTTCATCTTAAGAGACTGCTGCAGTCTCAAATATGAAATCTAAGGTGTTTTGTTTATGTTACATACATTTTCAGAGTTGCCCTGTGGCAACTTGCTAGACAAAAAGTAACATCTAGTCTTAAGTAGATATGGTTAATCAATTGAATTTATGAAAATGGTAGTTAATTTGGGAACTGTTATTTGTGACAAAATCTAAATTTCTCATAATCCTTTGTGTTCACTTTCAATTGCTGAATATCATAGCAGACTTTAACATAGAAAACGCAGCATAATATGTTTATAGTCTTTGGGCTAAATAAAACATCTAAAATGTTTTGATAATGAGGTAGAATTTGATTAAAATTTTTTATAGGCCTCCAATAGTTTGTTGTACTATCTGCAAGATGACTCATCAGTTTGTTCAGCTTGCCATAAATAGCAGTGACAGTAACTCAAACAAATAACTAAGTGTTAAATATTATATGCTGCGTTGATCATTCAAAGTACATTATTTAATATTATTTTTGTTTACATCAAACCATTGCAATGAATCTCTTCAATATACAAACCATTTCTTTATATTCAGGAGAGTAATAGGTCACAAATGCAAACAAAATATAATGTATTTTAAAAATCTTAATAATTAATAAAAGGCCTAAATAATTAAAGAAATCATTTATCAAATAAATATATTATATTCATATATCATATGTAGGATAAAAAGATGACAGTAAATTATGAACTTAGTTCCAAAGAGAATAACTTATTTTTTTTTCTAATAAAATTTTAAGAGCTACTGTTTTTAGTTCTTGTAATAGTTTTCTATCTGAAAGAATGAAATGAGAATTTTAGCTGGCAAAATAGTTCAGTGTAAGAGCAGGTAATCTGATGCTACAAGTAATGAAAAACACAGACTTTGGTGGAGCGGATTGGTCAGGATTAGTAACACACACACAAAGAGTGCCAATAATAATAAACTTATAAATATACTAAACAATTTACTTCATAATTTAAAAGAATAATTTTTCATTTGAAGTTTGAGCATCAAACTTTGGGAAAATCGATGAACTTTACACAAACAATGATTTTAAGTTCCTTAAAAAACATTTAAAACTGTATCAAGAATGCAGGACTAAACACAAACCATGGATAAGCATAGGACGCGATATTCTTCTGTAGAGAAGGAGCGTCTGTAACAGATAAGATAAGATAAGAAAGAGCCATGAATGCAGGACTAAACACAAACCATGGATAAGCATAGGACGCGATATTCTTCTGTAGAGAAGGAGCGTCTGTAACAGATAAGATAAGATAAGAAAGAGCCATGAGCCCTATATAAATTGTTTTCTACGGGATTTCATTGAAGCAAAACGATTTATCGTTGATTCAAAGTCAACGTTCTCAGCTAGATCACGTTCAATTGAAATTAATGCCAATCCAGACAGACGTTCGTTCGTCATTTTTGAGCGCAAATAATTTTTGATAGGTTTCAGTCTACTGAAACTTCTTTCAGCAGTAGCGCTGCTAACAGGAAGAATAAAGTAAATTTTATAAAGTATTGACAAATTAGGGAGACCTGATGCCATTTGTTTTTCAGTCAAGAATAGCTGAACCTTTTTAACTAGTAGTTCACTGGATAATGATACATGTGTTAATGCATACAAATCTTTGAAGGTATCATATTCTACGATTGCTTCTTCAAGGTTAATGACGTGTTTGTAAATTTTGCATAAACTTTGAAAATAATCTTTATTTTCTTCCGACATTTGTGATGGATCCATACAATAGAAATAAGTAACTGTGCTCCAAAAGTCATTAAATCGATCATCTATTTGTGTTACAAGTTTATCCATGATAGTGAAGTACGTTTCAGATTTAAAGACTGTAGTTGGATCATCAGCCATTTTATCTCTGCTAAGTTCACCTGCCATGCTTTTCTTTTTTGCAATTCGCTTTTCTTTAAATTCTGTTTTAACATCTAGATTGGAACAATTTTCGTTAATAAATGATTTGACATCTACATTCAGAATTTCAAAAGCTTCATCGCTTCTCATTTCAACAAACTTATTTCTTCCAACATCGATCAATTGTTTTGAAAAGGCGTTGCAAGTAGTTTGATGACAGTTTAATGACACGAAGATAACTTTTGTACAAATAGCGTCAGAAAAACAGAAGAATATTTTGTTATTAAACAGAAAGTCCCATAGCTTCTGCTCTGACATTTCCTTTATATTCTGTTGATTCCCCTGAATCAAGTGTGGCTATAATAGCCAACAGCTGCATGAACTGCATGCTTACGGCTTGCACATCTTGTATCAGAAAGTCGTTTCAGACTGTTGATTCATAATGATATTTCTGGTGTTTTTTAAGAGTATGTAGACGTGGTAAACTAGACGTAAGGAATGCATACAACCTTAAAGCTGTGCCAAAAAACATGGTACATCACAGTTTACAGACATTGCTTCCATAGTAGCCAAATTGAAAACATGGGCACAAAAATTAAGTGAAAGTTTCTTTATTTGAGTTTGAAGGCCACTCTTAATCCAGAGTATGCCTGTCCTCGACAGAGTGTGAAATCAATGTTTCGCTTTTGTAGTTCCATTAAAATCTTCTCAGCAAATGCGGCAACATTTTTTTTTAAAGCCCCATAACCGGTGGTCGTACGGGGTCCTAATTTTTCCATTAGAACTTACTAGGGGCGTGGCTTGGTAGACCTTGGTGGGCGCCCCATCTCCCTTCCAGGTCAAAGGAGGACTTTCTTAGCGTTAGTCATTCCATTTTTATTGTGGCTTTAACGTGGGCTAGATCCCACGCCTCTCAGCTTGCGGGGCGAGCGCACTATTGACTTCGCTATCCATAAAGCCTATAAATCTTTCCACAACATGTACTGATTTTTAAAATAAATTAACGTAAGGAAACTGACATCTGATCAATTCTAGATATATCAATGGTTAAGTCGATAATTAAAGAAAAGAATTGTGCAGACTTAACTTCATTATCAATTGTCGCCGATAATTCAGATGCGAGTGATTGATTTAAGCCATATATTACAGTTTCATAATTCGAAATACGATATTTAGCAAGCAGTTTGGTGTTTCGTGTTTAGCAATATTTTTTTATGCTCTATTGACACCTTTTAGTGTTCATCGAGGGTGTCTTTAGGGGGCACCATTTTAGACCCAACAGGGGCGCGAAGCTGCCCCCCTGCCCTATAGCTAAATCCGCCACAGATCATAGTACTTATTTTAAATTTAAAATTTTAAAATTTATTTTCTTCTTTTTAGTCCGCTTATAATAACGTGGTTTTTAAAAATCTTTTTTTTTACTTCTATTTATTTAGAAAACAATTCATAGTTCCAGCCCTTGACGATGAAGAACACAGGTGATTTTAAGTAGTTACCGCCCATGACCATCAAGACCAGAGAAGACGAGTGATTATTCTTTTCAAAGTTGCTAGATTACGTGTAGCATATAACTAATCGAATTCATGCCAGATGTTTTATAACTGTAGGCCATGTGGGGGCTCACGTCTGTACAGGAAAAATAGTGCACGGGTCCCTGGTGCAAATCCAGCTGAAATCCAGCAGACTGTAGCAGTTTTATAACTATAAATCCTGTATATATATGAGACATAACTAAAATTTTGGATTTTTGGATTGTCGTGCGATGCGTATTAAAATGAATATACTTTTAGCTATGTCTCGTAAATGAAGTATTTATAGTCTAAACTTCTAAACGATTGTTTTTAAATCATTTAGATTAACTTGTGGTGTCTGAGCCCTTGATTGCTTGCCGAAAAAACTTTGGGTCGATTTTTAACACACTTCCTCGTAAGCTAGCGAGCTGAAATTTTGCAAGCAGTTTCGTGCCGATGATAAAAATGAGGTATCAAAATTTCAGATCGATCGCATGTACGGTATTTAAATTATTGAATTTTTAGATTATTTTATTTATCTCTATGTTAATTTTTGAGATAGAGTGTCGCGTTGCGTATTATATTGAACGACCTTTCCTGTCGCGCAATAAGGTGCTTATTGTATTGGCAATACTTTTTATAAACATATTGCTGATCGCATTATCATATATATATATATATATATTTACGCTCAATTATCGCTGACTGCCTCCCACCTAACGCTAAGGGACATCACTCTGCTTTTTAAAAATTGAAAATATAGACTTAATAAAACAAACCCGTAAAAACAATGTTTTTGACTATAAATCCCTTATATATGAGACATAACTAACAGTATTGATTATTTTCAAACGCGCCAAACATTTACACTTTACAGACTGAATCTGTCTTAACTCAACTTTGCTTCATAACCCTGAGGGGGTGGGAGAGGGGAAAAGTCTGGTCACCGATCGCTGGACCGAGCTCAGCGTGACACGTAAAATGTAAACAAAAGCACGCCCGGTACTTCGATGGGTCGCGTCAACGCGTGACTGAACAATCACGTGAAAAAAAACAACAATAACAAACAGTGAATTTGAATTACATACGTTATGTAAGGATAAACTAAAAATGCATTAATTTAATTACGGTACGTTCGATCGATCTGAAATTTAGATACGATGCATTGTTAGGTGAGACGGGTCCGTGTGCCAAATTTCAGCTCGATCGGATCACGGGAAGTGGGTTTTGACTTTGGTTTTTCCGCCCGCCCAAGACAGAGAGAGATGACGACAGACAGAGACGGCGGTGAAGTTAATATAAGGGATTTAAAAATTATAATAATTTTGGTTTCCAGATTAATATTAACCAAACAACGCACGAACCTATGACGTCAGCATTTGTGTTGTAAACAGTGCTGACTGACAACTATTTATCTAATTTATTTTTTTACACTGCTAATCACCAGACAATTTTTAAAGTAAATTTTGAAAGCAGCCCACCAAATTGTTGGACCAAAAAATAACTCTTTGAATTGTTTGGTCCAATAATTTGGTGCGCTGCTTTCTAAATTTACTTTAAAAATTGTTTGGTGATTAGCACTGTAAAAAAAAATTAGATAAATACTTTGTGTACATTTCATGAATAAGTTACTTGGGCTTTTGACCAAAAAAAAAGTGGGCGCCGTAAAATACTTTGTGTACCTTTAAGGAAGTTTAATATTACGTATTTATCATACAAGGACAAGTTAGTTGAGCTTTTGAAAAGGTGGGCGCCGTAGGCGCCCTAAAAAAGTGGGCGCCGCAGGCGCCGCAGCACAACCTAGTATTAAACATGTTTTACGAGACATAACTAAAATTTTGTATTTTTGGATTGTCTTGCGCTGCGTATTATAATGCACATTCTTTTAGTTATGTCTCCTGTATAAAGGATTTATTGTCAAAAACTTTTTTTTACGTTTTTTTTTATTTACGTTTTTTTTAAAAACTTTAGTATGCATTTAGTGTAATGCTGCACTCTCATATCGTAACAGCGTGAATCCATGTAAAACGTCTTAAAATAAATAGTAAGAAGTCGAATATGTTGGTGGAACTTTGATTTAAAGTAACGTTGTTTGACGTGACGTCAAAATTCTAAAACTCCCTCCTCCCCCTCGTCACAAATGTGGTGACCCCCCTCCCCTTAGGTGCGTGACGTCATTTATGGACAGTCCCTTGAGGGTTTTTCGTTCTTGCTTGTGTGGCTACAAATCCAAATATTGACTCAAATATAAATGGTAAAATTCTAAGGCAGTTGCTCCATCAAGAAGTTTAAGTTCATTTATGTAGGCGGCTAACAGCACTGCATGCATTAAAAGTTTTGTTTTTTTTATTAGGAAATTTTAAAATATTTTCAAGTCGAGTCTGTCCATGTGACACAAAAGGTTTTGCAATAACATTGTATTTCTTTGATAATGACGTTTGAACAAAATAATAAACAACCCGGCATTACTAGACTATATAGAGGGACCTTGACAAAGAATTTTTAAAAAAGTAATAAACCCCTGATCCGTACTCAAAACGAAAGTCTCTGATGTAAAGTAATGAGAAACAAAAAGAAAATACTTGGTCACGTGACAAAAGCACACCTTTTGTCTGTCAGCTTTTGTCTGTCAACTTTCTTCAGTGGCTATTATTTCAGCAACGCGGACCCCTGTTCTCTATTACGCAATGGATGGTATGAACAAGGTTTTACACTGGCTGTTGATTGATTAAACTTTTTAAAAACCTGTCCAAAATCTGGACCATTTTCAGATTAACTGGTGGAATTTCGTTTTTTGACTCGATGTGAAGGCAACAGAATTTTACTAGGTTGGGGTCGGAGGGGATAAAGCGAAAAAAACACCTTTAAAATATTGATTGTCCATTCATCTACAGTGTACCTTTTACACGTATAAAATCTAAATGAACAACTCGTCCTAAGAAACATGTATTTATTGTAAAAATATTGTATAAAATTATCGTCTTTAAAATGGAAGCTTGCGGACCGGCACAGGTCCACAAACATAAATATTGTCGAATATGTATGGTTCAATAAAATTATAAATATAATGAATAAATATGAACCCGCTCCATGGTCCAATACCCTTATTAGGAAAATTGACATACAGAAGGGGGCCAAATTCAAGTCACAAGTAAGGCTGATTTCCGAAGAGGATAAACATTTAATAACGATACATTAAAACTTTTTTCCCCAATATAATGAAGTAAACTAACTTGTTTTGTCCAGCAAAAGTGGATTTGGAAACAATCTAGTGTTGACATGACTCCATGGCCACAAGTAAAGTGAGGCACATTGTTGGTGAAATGATACCAAACATAAGCACAGCTTCACTTTAAGGCTATCACTGCACCATGCGAATCAGTGATCTAGTGATCTCGTCCAGGGAGCCCAGTTTCAAGTCGTTGACATGAATGGTTTTATCAGAAAGAAACTTCAACTTACATTTCCAATATGCCGCCATATTTTTTCTTTGCTGTCTATGTATCGTATATCGGCATCCTTCGGTCTCGCTAGACGATGGTGCATCACCGTTGGTCTGGGTTGCATTTCCTCGTGTGGCTGTGCAGTCCTATCCTTGAGTGACAGTCTTTACCACAGCTTTTGCACACGTGTTCTGTGCTCCCCAATGTTTTGGCCTTTCTCCTAGCTCTTCTGTCTGTAGCCTCCTCCATCCTTTCGCTCCTAGGCTACTATGACTTCCTCTTTGACAAC
Organism: Ampullaceana balthica; assembly: GCA_944989445.1. Classification (NCBI taxonomy): domain Eukaryota; kingdom Metazoa; phylum Mollusca; class Gastropoda; family Lymnaeidae; genus Ampullaceana; species Ampullaceana balthica. The sequence goes on along the minus strand of CALYLW010000288.1, from coordinate 53,792 downwards.
TGTGCCCCACGCAGATCGGTCTTCTGTCTTACACTCACAGTCGCTTGTGCGTATTATGGCTGCTTTCATGTCCCTTTGGCAGACATCTTTAAATCTCAGACGTGGGCGACCTGTCTTCCTCTTTCCCGATGCCAGTTCTCCCTATAGGAGGTCCTTGGGGATGTGGCCAGGGCTCATTCTTTTTACATGTCCTAGCTTTCTCCGGCGTCTTTCACTAAGGATTGAGAACATGCTTTGGGTATTGGCACGCATCAGGACCTCACTATTTGGAACTTTTTCCTACCATGTAATGCCAAGGATGCGACGCAGGCACCTCAAGTGGAAGCAATTAAGCGTGTGCTCATGGGATGTAAAAGTGGTCCATGTCTCGCTCCCGTATAGCAGCGTACTAATTACGCAGTCTCGATAGACACACTGTTTGGTTTTCTCCGTTACCTTGGTGTTTTTCCAGACCCATTTATTTAGTTTAGCCATTGTGGCAGCTGCCTTGCCAATTCTACTGTTTATTTCGTCATCGATGGACAGTGTATTGGAGACTTTGGGCCCCAAAGTAGGTGAAGCTGTCCACAACCTCCAAGTTTTCATTGTCGATATTGATGGTAGGAGGAGAACGCGTGTCTTGGGCCATGATGTTTATCTTTTTCAAGCTGATTTGCAGACAAAATTCTTTTCAGGCGTTGGAGAAGCTTGACACAAGTTGTTGCAAACCATTTGTGTGTGCTGTCAGTGCCGCATTATTCGCAAAGAGTAGCTTACGAATTAGAACATCTGTCGTTTCGGTTTTGGCTCGGAGGCGGGCAGTGTTGAAAAGTCCTCCATCTGCTCTGGTGTGTAATCAGATTCCATCACTGCTATCCTTGAATGCATATCGAAGTAGTACAGTGAAGAATATTGCGAAAAGTGTTGGTACGAGTAAATAACCCTGTTAAACTCCGCTGCTGACTGGAAAGGCTTCTGGCGTAGCTACATCGAACTGCACTGTGCCCTGTATATTTTCATGGAACTGTCTGATGATGGCGAGTAGGTTGGGGGGGGGGACAGCCGATTTTTTTCAGGATTTGGAATAGGCCGTTGCGACTGACTAAATTAAAGGCTTTCGTAAGATACACAAAGACAATGTATAGTGGCATCTACTGCTCTCTGCATTTTTCCTGGATCTGCCGTATGGAGAACACCATGTCTATGGAAGACCGATTATCCCGGAAACCGCACTGAGATTCGGGATAAACTCGGGAGGCTAAACTCTGTAATCGTGTTAGTATGACACGGGCAAAGGCCTTTCCTACAATAATAAGGAGTGAGATGCATCGATAGTTATTGCAGTCACTTTTATCGCCCTTGTTCTCATATAGTGTCACTACATTTGCAACATTTAGGTCCTGGGGGATGTAGCCCTGTTCCCAGCAGAGGGAGAGAAGCTCGTGCAAAGGTTGGAGTAAAGCTGTCTTGCCACTCTTTAGAACTTCTGGTGGTATGCCATCATTCCCAAGGGCTTTTACACAAGCTAGGAAGTCCCTTGCTTTGCTCAGCTCTTCCTGTGTGGGCACGACATTAAGTTTTTCCATGGCCGGAATAGCGGGGATGTCATCTAGAGCGGTGCTGGAGACTGTGGTAACAGTTGCATACAGTTCCAGATAATGCTCAACCCACCGTTTTAGCTACGCTGCCTTGTCTTGGATAATTTCTCCACTTTTGGACTTTTGGGGGGAACTTTGGACGTCAAAGGGCCAGTTGCTTTTTTGATATTTTCGTACATAGTGATTGCATTGCTCATGTCTGCAGCTGACTGTATGCTGGAGCAGAGGTTAAGCCACTAGGTATTGGCACATTGACGTGCGACTTTTAGGGCATGCGACTTGGCTGTTTTTTAATGCATGCAGCCTGTCGGGTGTAGGCTTTTCCTTGTAGGCCATAAGAGCTTTCCTTTTGGCTTCAGTGAAAGGTTTCATCTCGTTCCAGTGTGTATCAAACCACTCCGTGATTTTTTTGAGATATTTTGCCAAAGGCATTTAATGCTGATGTAGAGATCATGTCTATGAGATGGGTCAATTTGGAGTTAATGGTGACGTACGATGATATCTTTGAGAAACCTTTATGCACTTTGTCAGTGAACAGCTGCGTTTTCACAGGGTCCTTCATGCAGAAGGTGTTGAGCGAGGACATCCCTTTTTCTTGGCGTAGTACGAGTTTTCCCCTCATTATTCGTACCTTGCTGGCCACGAGGGAGTGATCCGTGTCGCAGTCGGCACTGTGATAGCTGCGGGTGAGTAGGAAGCTAGCCAGTTGTGCACGCCTGGTGATGATGAGGTCCAGCTGGTGCCATTGGCGTGATCGAGGGTGTCTCCAAGATACTTGTTGTATATCCTTGCACTTAAAGAAAGTGTTGGTCACACATAAGCCTCGTGAGCTGCACAGTTCCAGCAGCCTATGTCCATTCTCATTTATCTTTCCCTTTACAAAGAGACCTAGGAGATAGATTGCCTCATCTTTGTGGATGTTGGCTATTGCCTGGTCTAAAGCTCCATAGAATTGGAGCCTTCTCTTCCGGGGTTGAACAGAGAGTACGCACTAAAATGATTCCTGGGCCCGCAGCTGTTCTGAGTCTTAATGGATGGTAGGAGGGTGTTCTTAACTGCGAAACCTACACCATCCTATCTTAGTTCGCCTGTAGGTTTGCCTTGCCCGAAGAATGTGTAATTTGTTTCTTTTAGTGAGCCGCTGTCTGGGACACTAGTTTCCTTATCTTATCTTATCTGTCTACAGAGGCTCCTTCTATACAGAAGATTATTGCGTCCTACGCTTATCTATGGTTTGTGTTTAGTCCTGCATTTTTATTAGAGATTTAAATGTTGATAAAGTGTTGGTTTTCCTGGTTTCTTCAGGCAACCCATTCCACGCCCGAATTCCGGACTGGAAGAACGAAAATGTGTATGTGTTTGTTCTTGCGTACGGAATAAGAAATGTGTTTTATCCTTATGTCTATCTGAGGGTTGTATTAAGTTATCTTTGTGTTGTATTTCTAAATTAGAATTAATTGCTTTATGTATGATTACTACTTTGCTCGTGGTTCTTCTATCCTCTAGTGTTTCAAGGTTTAATGATTTAACTAATGGTGTTATTCTTGTCAGTTTTGAATATTCTCCAGTAATGAATCTGGCAGCTCTTTTTTGAATTTGTTCTAGTTTATCAGTGCTTTCTTTGGTGGATGGGTCCCATACATAAGATGCATATTCTAGTACAGGTCTCACCAACGGGAGGTAGCATTTTAGTTTTATATCTCTTTTACATTTGTTAAAGTTTCTTTTTATAAAGCCTAAGGTTTTGTTTGATTTTTTAATAACTTCATTGACATGGGGCTTCCATGATAGTTTCTCATTTATTAAGACTCCTAAGTATTTTACATCTTTAGTTTGGGTCAGTTCTTTTCCATGAATGTAATATTTTGAATTTATTTGTTTCTTTTTCTTTGTTACTCTTTACAGTTGACACTTTTCTGGGTGGAAAGACATACTCCAGTTAGTTTCCCATTTAATCCTGCAGGCATGTGATGTCCATCTTCAGTATGTTGAGCTTTCTGTCAATTATTCCTGTTTTCCATGTGTCGTTTATTGACTGCAGGTCATCAGTGATGCCGGGACACGTAGTCTACATAGTCCTCACGTTCGAGCTAGCGATTCTTCTTCTTTTTTCTTTTTTGGATTTCTTGGTGCAGGGATTTTTGGCCCACTTGCTGCCCATACAGCATATCCCCCCTCTCGTCAATGGTGTAACCAAGGAAACGACTTGCGTCGTTGCAGCTTGGCGCCATTGGCGTCGCAGGAGCTGGCGGAATGTACATTACTTTTATGTAGGTGCTCCATTTCCTGTTTTTCTGTCAGGGTTTTACTCCCATAGCCTTTCCCGGGTGGCGGGTGCAGCCACAAGGCAGCGGAGGTTTTTGAAGTCAGAATTTCCTTCTCCTAGATCAGGGGTCTCCAAAGTTTTCTGCCGGAGGGCCGCATTAACAGTCAAACAGCATTTTGTGGGCCGACTACACACAGTTTTGTGGGGCCGGATGATAAGGCCTCGCGGGCTGCATCTGGCCCGCGGGCCGTAGTTTGGAGACCCCTGTCCTAGATGAACTACCAGCCAAGGTTAACGAGCCTCATCTACCCGAAGGGGTGCCCATTGGGATCAAACCCGTGACTGATTTTTGAGTCTCGGTACGACAGCGCAGCGCAATATCACTTTGACCACCCCCCGAGCTGTATATTAGATTTCCTCTATCAGCTGTATAGTATAAAAAAATCTCCGTAGGGTTTATGAATTGCACTTTGTAGCACAGGGCCATTGAATTATTTCTGCCTAAAATTCTCCTTCGGCGGGAATTTAATAGTGCGCCGGTCAAGACCTCTTGGGGCTTATATTAATGTGTGCCGGTCCTATAATGGCCCGGAGGCCTTGGGTTGGATCTTATGGCCTTGAGTCTAGTGAAAGTTTTTTCGTAGCGAGGGTTCTAAAAGTAAGAAACTCGAAGTGGTGTATAACATTTTCTGTGTATCGTGAATGTGATCTCATAAGTCATGCATATCACAGTGGGTCAAACGTGTGTCCCATTTAATTAGTAGAGGGGGTAAAGGGCATTAAGGAGTGTAATTCCAGGGAGTTAGATATCGTCGAATTTTAAAATTTTAAGACAAATTAATATGAGGAACTTATCAAAACTGAAATTTCTGATCTAGTTAAGAAGTTTGTGAATGTTACGAGTCAATTTTTTACAAAGAAATAAGAAAACTTATTATCATCATATCAACATTTAAGTCAGCTGAGCCGTGTCTACAGTCTGAGCCTACAGAGTAGACTTTGAAAAAAAATATCTAGGATAACGCTTAAACCTAAGACACTTAAGCAGATGACACAATAAAACCGCGTCTGCGAGCCGAGCTTGCAGAGAAAACATCAGAAACTTCGAGTAAACGGACTTGGACAAGAGAATCCACTTAGCTATATCACAAGATGGAACCTAGAGACTGTCGGACTTTTATCACTGAACCAGACATAAATTAAATGGGACCAAACAAAATAAGTCTGGTTTTATCATTACCCAGGCATTCTTCGCCCAACGTGCCAGCTTTATACGTAGCATCTTATTCTAACCTATCCGATGATGGGGGAAAATGCCTCCCAACCCTATTTACCCAGCTTGAATAATTATTGTTTGGTTTGGGTTTCAAATTATTATCAAACTAGCAGATCCGAAGTGCGTTGCAACGATCTCAGTAAAATTAATTCAAAGAAGCCAATGAGTGGTACGTTTTAAAAACAATTATGTTAAAAACCAACAAAGATCGTTAATATTGAATGGGGAATAAAATCTTTAACGTTTATAAAAAAAGACATTTTGGCCCCCCGGGCCTGAAGAAATGGACATAAGAAGTTCAGTGCCCTATATTAGCTAACGCATAAACTAATTTTTATATAGCTCATATAAGAAAAAATCGACTCTAAGGACCCCAGGGCCATTTAGTGCAAGATATAAAGTTCATAATATCTGTTCACTTCAGTCTGTATAATAATGGATATATTTGTCATAATTTATCAAGATCGTTAAAGACTTGAATGGGGAATAAAATCTTATACGTTTAAGAAAAAAGTCATTTTGGGCCCCCAGCCCCGAAGGAAAGGCCAATGGGAGTTCAATGCCCTATAATATTGGCTATCAAGTTTTTATATACAAAATTTGGTTAAGATCCATTACTTCACCCAATAGCTAACGCTTAAACTAATTTTTATACAGCTCATATAAGAAAGAAATCATATTATGGGCCCCCGGCGCCCCAAGAGTGTTAAATTAAAAAAAAAGTTCCAGTTACCATCCCGGGAGTGCACTAAGCAGTCTCCAAAAAATTCACGATGATTGGATGAATGGTTTAGCCAGCTATAAAGGACAAACATACATACATACATACCCGGTACTTTGTATTATATATATCTGTATATATATTTATATAGATTATCAAGGCAACTTTAGTTTTTAAAAAATGAAAACATAAGTAAAAATAAATACGATCGCCAATTCAATTCGCAGTAAATTTGGTGCATTCAAATATTTGTTGTTGATTCTGGAACAAGCTGAAAAAGAGGGTAAGTGTCAACTTCTTTATTAGAGCCCTAACTCGTCACGTACAGTGGCAATCAAACAAGTGTTGAGTCTATAACTAATCCTAATTGGACGGCTTGCCATTCCATAGGTTACCGGAGTGCTGCGGGAAGACCAGAATATAAAGATTGCCAGAAATGGCGCGGCTCAAGCAGGGGCAATAATTCTATCAATTTGTCGACAGTTTTCCTATGATATCTCCCCCTGACCGACCGTAGCTTGGCTAATCGTATTAATCATGCCCGCTTCTGGACAACTAGATTATAAGGTGTACAAATAGTTTTTTCTTCTTTCCCCATTCCTTTCCCCACAAACGAACGATGTGAACTAGAATTGATTTCTTGATTAGCTTGTAGAGATGTCACTCAAGTTCTCATCTAGAAGCGGAAATAACTAAATTAATTCAATCAGCGTTAAATGCTGCACATCTCATTCAATGATGCAATAGCACAAGACAAAAAATAAGTATAAAAAGAGATCAAGAATTAAATGAACAATAATGTAATTAAAACAGAGAAAGGATTACGTCTCGGAGTTTTGAAAAATAAAATTTGGCGTTTTGAAGAAATAAAGTAGCGAGAAACAATCGGCCGTGACTCTCTGATTAAGTGCAATGTCCATTAAAAACAAAAACCAAATAAGCAATGAACTATTTACTCAATTTTGAGTTTGATTTTAAAGACTGCAAAACAGAGACGAAGCTGATAAAATATGTTTCTGTTGTCATTTTATTTCCTGAAAATCTAATCTTAAAACGTTTGAAATGAATAAATTAGCCGCTGCCTATCTTTCCAATGTTTTTGTTTAAAAAACAGTTTCTTGGTTGCATGTAATCCGAAATATGAATATAAGTTTGAGCATACAACAAATTTCTGAGAAATCCGTCTGAATTATAATCAATTATTCAACATCAAGATCATAAAGATGTGTAATGGTAAACATCTCCTTAAAGATTATGTTGTAACTAGGGGTTTTAGGGCGCCTACGGCGCCCAATTGGGCTGTAGGGCACCTATGGCACCCACTTTTTGGGGGGTAAAAAGCCCAAGTAACTTATCCTTGTTTGATAAATACGAAATATTAAGCTTCCTGAAATGTACACAAATTATTTTATAATTATAAATCCTCAAATCCTCTTTTTACAGCTCTCTTTTCCAAAATTAAAATATATGCTAAAACTATGACGTCATATAATATTTATTTTAGAATCTTTTAGAATTTTGCACACCTCGTGATGCACGCCTTGTATATATCCTTAAATATAAGCTCAAAAAATGACGTCATAGCGCTACGGATCCTTCCAACATGTGACTTGGGCTATTATATTGTTTACTAGCGTATCACCCGTCAAAAATGACGGAAGTTTTCAAAATAAATACACATCAGATTAAAAAATAACGTAATACAGAACTTTGATTTATTTTTATTTGATTCATTTATTATCATATTGAAGAATTTTATGCGGAACGTTCGAAAAGTGTTTATTTTTGGTGCAGCACTATAAAACAAAATCGATCGCAGCGCCCCTAACAGCATTACAAATTTCGCAGCGCCACCGAGTTACATCCATACATACAGACAACGGGAATTATGTATATTGATTTATAGTGTAATTTATAGAGTACTTTACAAAGTAGGTACCAACCTGAATCTCTCACTTGCAAAAGGCAACATTTAAAAATAAGGGATTAATGTTGTCTGCTAAGATCGAATTCTTTCGATATGGCATATTGACACACCTTCATTTTTTCCCATTTCATATCTTCCAATTTTTGTCTCTATCAATAAGCTAAACTAAAAACATTAGGGGAGAGAATGTCACGCAGGTCTGAAAACAATGTAATGAAATTGAAACAATGGTGCTGACATGTAGCCACTAATTTATTTGTATACCTACAGCTGATATTTGTGTGTGTGCATGAGGGATTTTAACCTACCGTTTGTCTTTGTGTTTGAGAAGTTCTGATGTTTGCTCGACTATACACGGCCAGGTCTCCGGTCTGTTGGTCAGCACACTGATCAGGGGGTGGGGCGGGCTCCTAAAGAAGACATATAGTTTCAACATTTCAACATTATGGCGCAAGGAAAACTTTAACACTGTTAGAATGTCAGATAAATTGAAAGTTGTTCGTGGGTTTTATTTTTTTGGACAGAAACTTACAAAGTTATTTCAATATTCACAATACTGCACAAAGTCATATAATTTTAGAACATTAAAATGTAATACTTTTTAAAGTCCTAATTGGAGTGAAATATTTTTTTTCGTTTAAAAATAAAAAGAGAGAGAGAGAGAGAAACTGAAACCAAACATGATAATAAAAAAAAAGAAAAAAAAAGAAAAATGACCAGACATGGGAATAAAAAATAGTAAAAAATATGGGAAAACCAGACCATTAAGGAAATATTTTTTGACATGTCGGCTTGCAATTTTTCTGTTTGGTTGACCACCATTGTTATACTTTTTGAGAAAAAATATCTCCGAGATGATATTTAACAAAAGAATTATTTTTAAAAGTGGCCTCATTACCACTTGAAATTATTTTCGTATTTATAACAAGCTAAAGTCATTGAAACGCCACCCTCTCCCCGCTTTATTTTACCTTCCAACATTTGCTCTATTTATGAAGATATTATTAAGTCTCCAATACTTTGTGTGACAGTCGAAAGATAGAGCAGTCAGTGAAAGAAACAAAATGTGTCATCATGTGGAAATTGCTTCTTTATCATTTTAATTGGATTTTGAAAATATTAGACATTAGACTTTAGAATTAAGTAGGAACCGTGTTTCTCCCCCTTGTCGTTATCGAAAACCTACATTGGCACAATATTTGGAGAAAAAAAAACTTAAAGAATCATACGTTCATATCAAAATTTTTATACTGCCACACCGGCAGTTTTATTCCCGCATATCAATAAGTGTCAAATATTTGAGGCACGAGCTACCGATTATTAGACTTGAGAGATGTTACCGACTATCGCCGGCAGGAAGATGAAGGCTGCCCCCCAAAAAAAGTATTGATTTCTTTGTAGCAAAGACTGAATGGCTATCATACGAACACCGAAAATAGGGAAAACAAGACATTAAAATACTAATTAGATATAATTTTTTTTATTAAGCAAATTATTATATATTTATAATATTGAAATATTTTTTACAAGGTTATTACTTACAAAACACCTTTAAAATAATCTCAATTATTGAGCAAATTAGACGAAGTATTCGCCAATATTGACGTTCGTTGCAATCAGTGATAAGCATTTTTATATAAATATTTAAGTTTAAAAAAATCACATTAGTTTACGAACATTTAAATAAATAATTTTGTTTCAACTGTTGAAGTTCCACATCTCACTTGACATAATTATGTCAAACCATTTTTAACCATGGTTATGTTTTGCACGAGCTGAATAACTAACTATATGGAATACTTTATTAAAATTTATATTTGACTGATGATAAAAGAAAACTCTCACTATATGGAATCAGTGATCAAAACTTAATCTACGATAAGGGATAACTTACCTTTACTGAACTGACCTTGTGCGATCCTTGATTTATATTTAACTCTCCTAATGGGATCTCTGACTTATATTTACCTCACATAATGGGATCTATGAATTATATCTTAACACGGAAAGAAGGAGGAGACACAGGTACGTAGACCATGTGTGATGAATTCAAAATGTATAAGTTTATTGAAAATGCTTATTAATTCCGGGGAACATTTGCTCAAATGTAAACTACTCATCTTTCATAAAATGTAATCTAACATCTTTCATCATATGTAAACTACCATCTTTCATCAAATGTAAACTACCACCTTTCATTAAATGTAAACTACCATCTTTCATCAAATGTAAACTACCATCTTTCATCAAATATAAACTACCACCTTTCATTAAATGTAAACTACCATCTTTCATCAAATGTAAACTACCATCTTTCATCAAATGTAAACTACCATCTTTCATCAAATGTAAACTACCATCTTTCATCAAATATAAACTACCATCTTTCATCAAATGTAAACTACTATCTTTCATGAAAAACATTAATACAGAGACCGTATATAGTGAAGATGTCATTCCCCATAGTTTTCAATACATGCTGTATGCTCAAGCAATGCTAATTTATTGACACCTTGCCTACAATGTTACCGGGATGTTCCCTTTACGCTGCGCGGTTGCGCGGCCGCTCAGCAGTTTAGAATTACCGCGCAGTAAATTTTGTAAAATGTTGCACAAAAAATGTATGCAGAGCAACTTTGCACACTAGTTTTTTCTCTTTGCACACGGACCAACGAACCTTAGAGGGAACGTTGCTTGCCTACCATATTAAACATAAACAATACAGATGCTTGCGGCGCTTTATCAAATGTCTACACACAAAGCTACGTGGTAAAAGAAGATATTGGATCCACTTCTCTACGTTACTGAAATTCATTTTACACGCATCTTCTACATTATCCATCAACAGCACTAAAAGATATTTCTCAGTGAACTTTTCAGCAACGCCCATCAAAACTTCCAAGCCATCATCTTACCCTCCCACATTGTCAATCTTTACATCGTTGACGGGCTACAACAATCCAGGGGCGGGTGATTATGGGCTGAATTTGTCATTAACATTACCACCCGGCTGGATGAGTTCCATGAAATGATAAAACAGGAGTGAAAAGTTGAGTAGTAATAAATAAAAGTATACACTGGTCACGTGACACAGTCGAGACTCGAAGGGGATGATACATCTGTTCAATGTTGAGGACAATGCACATGGCAAGACGTTTTTAACTCCTAAATTGCCGGTACCTTCAGTTTAAAAGTGGGTGAGCTAAGGTTTACAATTAACAAATTAGCTGTGCCTTATCACAAATAAGGTTGACAACAATTATATTTAAACATGAAGGTGAATCAGCAGTAAATAACTTTTTTCTAATTGAGAACTTTGCTGTAATGAAAACAATTTAAAAAAAAACAAATTCATATTTTCTAGGATGCTATTTATCTAATATATCAAGCGGCTTACGAAGCTTCCTTAAAGTCTAGGTAAAAATACTTTTTTGAAAAAAATATATAAAATATATTTATTTATTTATATATATATTTCTTTTCTTTTGGGGGGGGGGTGGGTGGTTTGAGTGGATGTGCTTTTATGCAGTATATAATGATCTACATTTGTGAACATTTGAACTCAGGTGAAATTTTATCTTGTTTTTATTAAATAATGTGGTGTTTTTATGATGTTCTTGGCTGATAAATGCTGATGATTCTTAAGAAGTTTGATAGCTACAGCGAATAATTCGGGTGGGTATTATGATATCTTGATAATTTGAACCAATCGCGACCAGGCTTTCATTCTGAACGACAGATAATCACATTAATTAATATTCTTTTACTTGAAATAATACTGACAATAAAAAAGATTTCAAAGAAGCCGATTCACTGGCATTCTTATCAAGTGCTTTGTTGAATATATGTTATTTCACGTAAAGTTAGTAGGTAGAAAGGCCACGCCTTCCCACAGCAAAAATTTCCCGGCTTCACCTTTCGAAATAACTTTCTACCATCTCAAGCAAAACATTTTTTTTCACAAGAGCATCTTTCAAGAATTATTTCACTTCATTTACTTAAAAATTCTCTTGTCATTATTCACCGTTCCTATTTTCACGCCGTCTTTTACAACTGAGGCGTACGTAGTCTGCTAGCAATTGTCAGCCAGAATTTCAATACATATAACTGGCCTAAAAGGTTTTTTAAAAAAATTTTGTTTTATTTTTTGAAAATGCACCACAGCCAGGATTTTTAGTATTGGATGCATCAACAAATTGAAACATTTCTTTGAGTAAAATATACGATTTTGTGACATGCTCGATGTCGCATGTAATATAAAGATGCCCATTTAAAAGCACTTATCAGGGAATTTTGATGAATTTTAAAAAATAACACCTGGTACTTTCTATAAAATCTATAAGGGTATATGGCGTGTTTAGGTGTTAAATATATTGAACTTTCAAGTAATTAAACATTGTGTGTACAAGCTAATCGTTGAACATTTGTGGAGTGGAAATGCCTGGATTTTGTAATGAAAATACGACGACTTAGAACCAGTGAGGACTTCCAGAAAACGATTTCTATATCTAAAGCATTTATAAGCTCTGTTGTGGTGAATAGAGATCAAGGGAAAGCACTCCTGGATGTCTGAGGGGCTCATTCTTCACTCGTCAATAAGTCAATGCGTCCCTCACCCCCGCCCCATATTTTAAAAAATAATCTCCGGTTGGAACTGAAAAGGAAATCCAAATGGCGAATAAAAAAATTCCACGTTTCAAATTTAATTTTTTTTTAAAATGAAAAAAATATCTGCTTTGACCTTGATGTTCAAATAAAGAAAATGCACGCGACAAACTGTGAGATGATCCCTTTAACCTTATCATACCTCAAGACTGATACATGAGCAGGCGAGAACTGAGACATTTCCTTCCTAGGCCAAGCATCCTGGTGATGATGGATCCTCCATTACATGGAGTTGGATGAGCATGTTGCATTCTTAATGTTTTTAGGACAGTACGCGGTCCTACAGACTTGCCGTATTTCCTCCCATATGAGACAGTTTTTAAAGTGAGCTGACTGCCAGACAGAATGTAGCGTTAGTTTGTTGCCGTAACAATAGAAGAGACGGATTTATAGAGGCCAAACACACACAGAACCGCACGCACGAGATCACACAATAATGATTTTGATTGTATAACAATTTGAAGAGTTGAAAAAAAGAATCGTCATAGATCACGTGATCTTTAATAAAAACTTTGGGAAGAACCAGGTGGACAAAGAATATTGGAATGTTCTCTTAATACTTCTCCGCGCATAATAACAGTAAGTCAAGCCAGGATGAATCAAAACTGATTGATTGATAAGAGGCTGGACAAATATGTGAGTAAATACGGTAAGCTAATTCGATACCTCTATTGTGACAGGACAAAGAATTGCAAATGACAACTATAACGCGCACGTAGTTTCTTGGTTGGCATCTGTAAAAAGCCATGAGATATTCTACAGCTATAAATAATATATACCAGCAAACAATGTAAAATATATCAATGAATTTTTATTAGAAAAAGTTCAACAATACCGTATTTTGGTGAATTTACGGCTGAAACAGGGAAAGCAGTAAACTGAATATCATTGCGCCAAACATCTTATAAACCATTTTCGGGTTTTCTTTATAAGGTAGGAGGATATGTTTCAACTTTATCATTGTCAATACAACGTCGATTGTTAGTGATTCTTCTGGTTCGAAAAAAAGGCCGCTAATCCGAGAATCTTCTTTGGGTCGGTAACGATCCATCAAACCAAAAGACCATCCTCGCACACAATCAAATTGGCTTTTCAAGCCCCGTTTCAGCGCTCCTCAATTTGACAACACATCACGTATTACCGATTAAGCAGCACAGACACCAATCACGAGTTTTGAGGACGGATGCAAAAACTTCAAGGATTAGTGTAGAGTATAACTGATAAACAAAATAACCACGCAAAAACAAGTAAGCCAGAATGACATTTTCTTCTTTCTGTTTTTAATTCTTGAGTAGCAAGGCATTCTGGAGATAACAAGTTACAAGTTGTAATATTTACAAAAACAAAGTTTTTTCAAAGGGGCCGTCCATAAATGACGTCACGCAATTTTGGCCGATTTTTTACCCCCTCCCCCCTCGTCACCGTCACAAAAAGTTAGACCCCCCCCTCTAAAAATACGTCACACAGCTTTGACCCCCCCCCTCCAAAAAAACCCACCTTATTTTCTATTTGAAAATGTTTCAAATCACTTTCATTGTCATTTAAGTATTTAGATCTATTATTAATTTAGTGAAGGTCTACATTGTAATATCGTAACCCGCGTGAAGCATTTTTTTCAAAACGTTTAACCGGCCTTCAGAAAACGAACTGTGTTAACATCTTTAGATTATATTTTATTTTAATGCATACAAATTAAACATTGACTATTACTCATTACGGTTAACGTCTTTGTTTAGAAGAAAAATATTTAAAAATAATATTTTTAAATTGTTTTTTTTTAAATCCCTCAATTGACTGACGGGCATCCTGTAAGAAAGAGGTCGGCGAACAGGGGTAAATAACCTCATCTGGGGTCAAAAGGGAATTCTTGGGGGTAATGCAGACTCATTTGGGACATATAACATCCACTACAATCCACTAGATATATTAAAATACGTCACGTGTACGTGAAAGCTTGGAACATATGCCCATTATTGAATAGGTTCCTTCCAGAAAATGAATTTTTTAAAATTGTGACAACTATGTAGATTTCTTACCTACGTACTAAACGAAGACACCTAAATCCACCTACTTTTATTTATATTGACACGAGTGACAATAGTCTTTTAAATGGGCTGATTTATCATTATATCTAGAATGGCCAGGGGCGTTTGACCAAAAACCAACCGAACAATTATATCAAACTTAAAACGTTTATAATTCTATCAAATAGATTCCACCCCCCCCCCTTTTTTTTAAAGAAAAAATATATTCCGTGTCGTTTTGACTTAAAATATCTACACATAATCCTATTCAGATCATTTTTAGACAATTGTCATGCTTGTAAAACTCACCATTAGAATTTTTTTTTGGGGACTAACAACGATCCCCAAATTCCCGAGTCATGTGAGCAGTACCTAGAGTCTGGGGGTTGGGGGGGGGGTAATGCACACAGAAACTTGTATATTTTGGGGTAATGGGCAAAAGGTTCGCCGACGGTGCTGCGGTTACATCACAAATTCTTTGATGTCAACATCAAACGACACAGTGTAACAATCTCATACGTTATCTTGTGAGTTCTCAAACTTAAGGATTATAATTAGATTTAATTTTCGTTTCTTGATAGCTTACGGCTTACGCCAACCAGCGTCTGATGGCCTACCGACCGGCACATTGAGAAGCCGTGATTTAAAAAAAAAGTCATTAAATAAATTGTAAGCCACCAAATATTTCAGTGGAAGTTTTATTTAAAGTTACCCTTTTGATGTGACGTCACATTTCTTCAACCCCCCTCCCTCCCCCTCGTCACGCATCGTCACAAAAAGTTTGACCCCCTCCCCCCCCTCTAGGAGCGTGACGTCATTTATGGACGGTCCCAAACAACTGAACTGAAGAGATTTCAGATAAAAGTTTTTAAGAAATCAAGCACAACATATTTTGAGTAATTTCTTCAATTACCCACATGTTCTACTCACACATGCTACCCACACGTGCTACCCACATGTTCTACTCACACGTGCTACCCAAATGTTCTAATCACACTTGCTACCCACACGTGCTACTCACACATGCTACCCACACGTGCTACCCACATGTTCTACTCACACGTGCTACCCAAATGTTCTAATCACACTTGCTACCCACATGTTCTACTCACACGTGCTACCCAAATGTTCTAATCACACTTGCTACCCACATGTTCTACTCACACGTGCTACCCAAATGTTCTAATCACACTTGCTACCCACATGTTCTACTCACACGTGCTACCCAATGTTCTACTCAAACGTGCTACCATGTTCTACTCATTCGTGCTACCCACATGTAGCTTGTGGGTAGCACATGTTACCCACATGTTCTACCCACACGTGCTACCCAATGTTCTACTCATACGTGCTACCCACACGTGTTACCCACATGTTCTACTCACACGTGCTACCCAATGTTCTACTCATACGTGCTACCCACACATGTTACCCACATGTTCTACCCACACGTGCTACCCAATGTTCTACTCATACGTGCTACCCACCCATGTTACCCACATGTTCTACCCACACGTGCTACCCACATGCAACAATGCATGAGAAGTTCTTGTATCGCCGTCGCCATTGTTTAGAGCAGGGGTGTCTAAATATTATGTAATGAGGGCCATATTCCACGAGGTACAAGTATGTTGGGGCTAGATTAAGATAAACAAAAAGGCATCCATTGAGACTGAGATACAAGCTTTTAAAATTATATCATGATTTTTTTGTTTGTAATTTGTAAGAGTGATATTTTAGAAGGATAAAATAAACAATACTATAGCGATTATAGAGACCTGAAAAAAATATTATTACATTTTGAAAAATTAGTAAACATTTATTTTTTAAAAAAGTTATAGAGTGAAGATGTTTATTTCATATTACGCAATTTACAATAAATAAAATGTGTTGAAATATAACTAGAGTCAAATAGTTGGTGTACAATACTTGTGTTGTAAAAACTGTCTTAAATTTAAAAATATACTGACGCCACATTCCTTTCTTTTACCAAGTTTAAAAAAAAACAAAAAAAAACCCCAACAATATAACGTCAACGATTTTGCAATCTGAAGTTATCGAATTTGATAACAACACATAACTATATCGGATTTTAAAAATCAATATCCACGTTGGTAGACAATAAAAGGTCATCGATGTTTGCCTTTTTTAAAGTCGCTCTATTTCAATACTTACAGAAGCGTATAACTTCGACTTTACTTATAAATTCAATATCGTCGTTAAAGTAAAATTCCGGGACTCAATTAAATATTTAATATGAGGCCGCGGGCAAGACACAATTTTAACGAGGGTCGCTTTTGGCACGCGGGCAAGACTTTGGACAACCCTTGTTTAGAGAGTTTTAGTTAAATTACAAGTGTTGAGAAAGAATCATGTTTTGAGAAAATCTAACGTAACATCGGCTTTGTTCCTTGACATTGTACTTTGCGCCCAATCAGTCAAGCGACTTAGGAATGCAGCAAGTATAGTTAAGCAGACAATCATTCCATCCATTCATTACCACAAATAGCACCGCCTGTCATGACTGTCAGATAAAATGATTAGAAAACCTGAATGAAGATCCTGTGGTACTGGAGTTAAACAGAATCTCAGATGCTCTGAAGTTTAATGCAAATACAGTGTAACTTGATCATGACAAAGATTTCTCCGTCTCTCCGATGAGGCTTATTATGGACGCGTGCCTATTTGGTCAAATTAAAATAGTCGAAAGTTCAACGGACACTGGGTTGACGGGCGAAACGTTGCGAGTCTATTTTCGCTTTAAGGACTTCTTTCATTTGACCACTCGCAGTTTCTTTATTTCGCTTTGATACAATGAAATCTAACTCCGTCTGCTGGGCATTAAGCATGGCTGATTGTTGGAGCTATACCATAAACCCGCTTAGAGATCTGAGCGCTTGTCCGAAAACGAGATAAAAATCAAGAGTCAATTTCAACTACTTCAAGCGATTTTAATCTTCGTGGCCTGGTACGATGACGTCACAAGAGAACATCAAGAAGGGCGCCAATGTAAATTCCAATCATAATGATCGAATTAAAAATATAAAAAGGAGAGACAAAAGAACACAGATATAATATTGTTTGGCCTGACCACGGAAAAAAACATCACATAATATTACAATTATTATTATATACAATATTACACATAATATTACAACTATGGACCAATTTTGAAACAACTTCAGAACATTCAAAGTTGATTCATAGGAATAGATCAACATTACCTATGACCCAGATTATGTGAAATGCGTTGTCCAAAGTTAAGAATTACATAATTTACAAGAAACATCAATTTAGTCAAAGTTTATGAGATGTTACTGACTCATATCAAATTTATTTAAAATGCTTCTGCTTCATAAGTTGAAGAAAGTTTCAGTGTACAGAAATTCTATATTTAAAAGACGACGAAAATGACGGACTGAAGTATATAAAGAATTCTATAATAAACGAGATGTCTGAAGAAAGAATTGACTCCTCTCTAAATTTATTTTGTCAACATAGATCGTTTGTAAAAAGGAAGAGGAGGTCTCGCGTGAAAAAGATCTAAATCTAATGTCAAAGTTTATTTATGAGATGCTCACACATTTGTCTTATAATTTAATGTTCACATATGTAAACATTTAGTGGGGAAAGAGCATGAAAGAACAAATCTATGTATGTATGTTTAAGCGCTGAATACACCAAGCAAAGAAAAAAACTGTTTTTAAAAAAGTTCTGCTGCTAATAATAAGTTAAAGCTTATCAAAGACGTAAATTCAATCATTTAAAAAATGGTGATTGACTACATGAATGGTTCCCTAAACTAATTACTGTGAAAAAAATTAAATTTTATAGTTCACCTTATGAAATTCTTTTCGATCAAGAAGAGACATTTCTTGATAAATGTTAAATTCAGACATGACTAATCAGAAACGCCGATAAGATTCAAATTTGTAACTTTATTATTTTTTTTAAATATAAAAGTTAAATCATCTGCCATTTAAAGAATAAGCCCTTATAAAATCATGTTACAAGTTACAGCAATGCCACTTTTGCAAACAAGGAAACTTGATCCTTCTTGCCGCCTCCATACCTATCCCCCTCCCCCCCACACGATACAGACCCCATCAAACAAGAAAACTTGATCCTCCTTGCCGCCCCCATACCTATCCCCCCACCGACACAGACCCCATCAAACACGAAAACTTGAGTGTAGTGAGCAGGGTACATTACTGAACAAAAGTCTAGACTTTCAACGTGAATCTGTCTACACAGAATTATCATCTGCAGTTTTGAGTCTTAGTTATGAAATTTTAAAAACAGAATCTATTTATAGAATATAAACTCAACTTAAGTGTACGTTATCATTTTTACACTTAATTTTTGACCATAGGACTGAGATTTTTCATATTTTACCATCGGTTTGGTGGTTGGGGCAAGGTCAGGGTCATAATGGAATGTTCTTGCAAGCAACTTGTCAAGCTGACGAGCGACTTGTCCCCAGGGAGACGCTGTTCACCCTGTGCCGGAGACAAGTTGATGTGACGACCAAGCAGATGAATATAGACGCCAAGATCGATGAGCCCGGGGGCCGGCTCAGGCAGCAGGAGGTTATTAGCTGACGAGTAGAATGGGGCTTGTTTGAAATAATACTACTCCATCATCGTGATCACCTGCAGTAGTCGATGGGAATGGGATCACGGGTCAAGGGCGATTGCATTGAAACGCCAAAGGGCGCAGGTTCTAGGTTCCAGATCGAATGGGGACTTCGGAAAGAATAGAAGAGATCCATCAGACCAGAGGTCAGCACCAAGGGTAATCGTTGTTTGTTGGAATGTTAGGTCTAGTGATGAGTTGAGTGCGGTTCAAGTGGACAGTGAAGTTGCTGTGTCGTCTAGTTTGATTGATCTACCTGATGACCCATGTTTAGAGAAATTTATTGCGCACCCTATCTGAAGAAAATATGGAAGCTTTTAGCAAATATTTCAATAGCCTTGCGTATATAGTATATCATCATGTACACTGGGATGAACTTGTAAAACGTAAAGCCTCAAAATATTTTTGTTTCATCTGGATTATTTTGTGTATCATCTTAACATTGCGAGTATAAAAAACACACTTGAAGTGACATCCTTTATTCCGTTGTAATTTCAACGATTTCATTTGGCTTCGCTTATTTTATCGTAGTTGACAGCGTCTACTTCTAAGCTGGGGATCTCAAATCTTTTTTTAATTTTGTGAGATTTAATAAGGATTCAATATCCCATAATTTTTAAAACACTAAATAATTTTACTCTAGATAATAATCTAAAGTTGTAAAAAATATTGATGATTGTACATTTTTAAAAATCTAAATATCTAAAGAAGACTTTTTATGAAGAATACAATAGACTGTTACTAAAAATGTACAGTAGTTCAAAATTTTATAATTTTTTACTGTTGCTTAATGTTTTATAAAAGTGCTTTTCAAAAATACGTGTTAAAAGTCATTTATAAAAATATTAATAGTTATAAACATACATAACAACTCTGTGGCTAAGCGTGGTAAATAGCTTCATTGTTATACTTTTGAGGTTTAAAAAAAAAGAAATTCTGCATTGCTTGTACAGTCTGTTTAAAAGATTTGAAGTTAACGCCTTCATATCACTTACATCTATCGTTAAATATTCGATTGTTAAACACGTAATTAATTTCTACAAATGCTAAATCTCTAAAAAGTTGAACAAATGATCCTACGAAATTAAAAGAGAGATAAGGGTTAAAATTTATTTAACTGGCAAAAATATACTTGGTTAGAATCTATTTAAAATAGTTTAACACATTCTACTAAATTTGAGAATAAGGGATTTGCAGACGCTTCGCATATAATACTCAATATAATTTTTTTTAAATCTTAGTTCCACTTGTCATTTGGAACTAATGCACTAAAGTAATTGATTTTTGAAGCCCAAGTTGGGTTTCCCAACAGTAACTCATAATTGGTGATATTGAACTGACAAGCATTGCGTAATATCAGAACTAGAATTTAAAAAAGGTAGGGTAAGGGACTCTTTTATGAAATGTTCATATTTCTATCAAAGGTGCTCTAAACTTTATTTTTTATTTTAGTTTCATGTGCCATTACAACATTGTGACTTTCCGTTCGTTAGGCTCTTCATAGAGCAGCAAATCACAGTGAATTACTCAAGCGATTTATTCAATTGATATTTTAAGATATTCAGAGTCAATGGAACAGAAATTTAATGGGAGTTGCTGATTATTTCTCCGATGCCAATCAAGGGGAAGAAGAATTCAAGTATTTTTATTCAGTCTTCAACAAATTCGTGCCGGTCATACCTACTTATGTGTGAAAAGAAACAGTTAAATTGGTCCTCAAACTCAGATGCCCGCCAGGCTTTGTCTGTTACACAAATTTCGGGCTATTTTTCTAAAAATGTTATTGTGACTTGTGACATATCATCTACTCGTCACGCGAATACCTTTTCATTTGTGTCATCCACCTGTTTCAAGAATAGGAAAGGTTGGACTTAGCGAGTCAAAATCAAAAGGTCTAGTGAGCAGTTAGTTCCCTGATACATGTGACTGGTGAACATCAAGTGGGTGATAAACTAGGCACCAAGAGAGTCGCAGCTGATGGCGCTATTTTCGTGAGATTGTGTCATAACCTCGCTCGCAGCAAATCTGGGTTCGCATTTCGATTCTTCCTAGCCTTAGCTACGGTACCCGACACCATTACAAGTACCATCCAATAGGAGTGTTGATTTAAAAAAAATTGTTTTTTAAAGTGTAGTCTGTGTTTATGCTGGATGGTTAAAGACCTACATAAAACAGTGACCCGGTGAGCTATTAACGTATTAATGTGACATGACAGAACTTCGGGCAACCAGCAAGCGTAAATCGAAATTATCCTTTACGAGAAGATGTCTGGTATGAATGAGCCAACAGATGAAATAAATACTGTCAACTGCGTGAGGATATATCACTTATAGTCAGCTGGAATCATTTTAAAGAGAGATGCTATACTGGGAGGGTAGGAAAGGGTTATATGTCCTGATGTCAATTTGTGTTACCTATATCAGTGCTTCTCAAACTTTTTAGTATGGCGGACCGGCAGGAATTTTTTCCATTGCACCAGGGACCGGTGCACTATTTTCCCTGCACTGACAATTTTTTCTGTCCTTTTTTGAGAACATCTGCGGACCGGCAGCGGATGGCCCACGGACCGGCACCGGTCCGCGGACCACCACTTTGAGAAGCACTGACCTATACCACACATAAGAAAAAATATGTTTAGGAATGCAAAATTGTAAAGTCCCTGGATATTTAAAACATTTATTAGAGATATTAACACTGGAGTATAAAATTATTCACTTCAAACAAGAGGAACAATGTTATTAAAAAATGAATATTGCATCTCTTCTTGTGATACTGTGTAATATGAATAGAAATGTCTTATACCACTACATGAATAATAGAGATGATCCGGGGAGTCTAGAAACATACATTAATTAGGTTGTTAATGTGGTTTTAAAATCAAATTTAACACACACTAGAATTATAATTCAACCCATGGAGAATACGAAAAATCTTTTTATGGAATTAACTGCGGTGAAGGTGTCATCAGTAGCCGACATCTGCTGCCAGTGTACAAAATGATGAAATACCACAACAGTATCAAAGAATCGTCCACCTGTTTACAACCTATTAGGAAGCCCGCCCACGCTCATGGTATAGTACTGATACTCTGAAGTACAAACGTACCCGACAATTCAATAGCTGGTAACTTCAGTTGATTTTTTTAAAAAAGTCTCACTTATGCAGTTTTTGTTTAGTAATGTTTATTGTGCTTCAGTAAATAAAGAATTTCAACCGCTTTTATCTTAAATAGATTGCTTTTCAATTATAGACATCAACTTCTGTTATTTTAAAACCATCTTGGAAGACCTGGAACTACATGGAAAACACTCTCTATTGTATTAAAAACCAATGATATGACTTTTACAGAAAAAAGACTCGGTTTATTTCTGAGATAATATATATGTATAATTAACAAAAATAATGTAGATCAAGGTTGATGAGAACAGTGAAACATGAGCAAAGTACATGTATACATTCCATAGCAAAGTCGGTCAGCTGTCTTGTCTTATCCTACTTTTAGCATTGTGATAGATCGAATCAGACATATCATACTTTTGGTCGTGTCAGATATGAAATGAGAAAACATTAAGCCGTGTGCGATAACATATTATGTCTTTAGGGTCGTCAGATATACAATTATAAATTTAGCTTAGGGATATATCAAATCATATCGTTACCTCGAAGTCCGATGTTCACATTTGTTGAAATGCACTGTCCATCTGTTTGCCCGACAGGCAAACAAAAGTCTTATCTTAAAATGTAAGAAATTCAAAGTCCTGCTGTTATCAGAACAGTTTCTTTGTTATTTTTCTGGACACTACCGACGATATCATTAGCCGTTATTTCCACATATATTTAATGGACGCTTCCGGGTCAGAAAAGGAGAAAGTCGCTGTGGAGTGTGGGTATATAATGTATGTATTTGACGAGTCGTTATTTATTGATCTGGAAGTTGTCTCATGACATGTTGCTAGTTGTTGACCAGACGATCGTTTACTGATATGTCGCTGGTTAAAATAATTTATCTGACTTGTTTAGATTTCCATTATCAATGTTTCACAAGTACAAGCTGATTTAACTGGCGTTAGTGTTAGTTACTTCAGCTTCAGCTGAAGGTTTAGGTTAATTAGTCCTGGGATATCGATCGAGACCGTTTTAATGATTGAATACTCGATCGTAATGAGTCTGTCTGGTCGGGCAGGTGATGGCTGATGAGACAGATTGTGCCACGAATGGAGGTCTGCAGTGGACGCAAGAGATGAATGGGACGCCCCCAAGTGCGTTGATAATCTGGGATTTTTATGGCTTCTCCTCATTGCTCTGCAGCCGCTGTTCAGTTGGTTTCATGTTACATCAAATGTAGCGTAAAGCAGGACGCCGGATGTTTTAATTTTGGCAGAAATCAGAAGAAGAAAAAATACACAATGCTGAAGATAACAGAGTTGTTCGACTTAAACTCACCTTAAATCTAAAATTTCCCTTTGTCTTGACCAATGATTTGCAATGCCATTCTGTTGTCCCACATACTAGCTACTACAATCCTTTCAGTAATAACCCTTTAACCTAGTTATTAAGAACGACGGCCTGTAATTTGACACCGAGAATTCTTTGTCATCGAGATCTTCGGTTCTCTACAATCATTATCTACGTCCCAGACCACAATGTCCCCCGGTTATCTCCAAACGGACATGTCCAGTTCCCATAATTCCTTATCTTCCTGAGAGATTGACCATTAGGACTGGCATCTAATTTCTGGTGGGATCGAGGCGGAACTTCCTCTCCCACTTACGTTACACGCGTCTACCTATATACTAGCCTTGGTAAATAGCTGCCACTACAAGCGTGGTACCAATAAGGTCGTCATTAGATCTTCTGGGGACAGCAAAAGTACTGGAGCCCCCGGGTACTTGTCCTCGTCATCAACCCTGATAAACTGGAGTAGGCTGAAGTTTCCAAGGATTTTTGTTGGCGTGTCGTGTTATGGCTAATATAAAAAATAGTAGTAGGATTTGGCCAATATTAATTTGTTTCAAATACATACATGTCTTAACAATAAATAAGTACATCAAATTTGACAATAGAAAAATTTAACGTTGATAATAAAATGATTTCATGTTTTGAAACAATGGACTGTTTGGCTTACGGCATTGTATTTAAATTTTTTTAAAAGCACTGGAGAACACTTTAACCAAAGAGTGTACCACATTCAAAATGGATGATCTCAACGACTCCAAAATGAAGGCGGGTGAAGTTGTAATGGAAAGTTTTCACATTTGTCGTGTTGAAAACTCCAGCTAAAGACTAAGTCCTGAAAAGGTTGGTAAAACCGATTCAAATACATGTACGTACTTTTCCCTTCCACTCCGCGGCAAAGGAACGTGTTGAAAATCGATGTACATTTCTATCGATTTCGTCCGCCTTCTACAGCTTTTGACAATATTCAATGACTGCTGTGGAGATTTATATTTGAACGCGTGATGGAGAATGCTTGAAGAGGAAGAGGATTGAGTTTTCACGCCAGTCTTCGGACGTTTTTTGCAAATTTGCAGAGCCTTGATCACAAATCTTGGGGAGACGTTTGTAAAGTCTTGTTCACAGATACCTTATGTGGACTCTTAAAAACATATTCATGAAAAGCATATAGCTTACATCATATTACACATTTTACTTGAATACGTGTTCTCGATTCTAACAAGAACAAGTAATAGATTTTCACGAACTCACCACCAACTTGATTCAAAGATAATAACACTATGCAGCTGTGAGAGGACAGTTATCCATTTAAAGAATCTTTTGAGATTACTTGGATCTATCAGCCATCAACTAATTTCATGACAGCTTAATTTTAAAAATATATACCGTATATACTCTTCTATAGCCCGTTCGTTCATAAGCCGGCCCCCCTCTTTTTGGAAGATAATAGTATAGAAAGTGTTTAGCCCGCTCGTAAGCCGACCCAAGAGTTTCCGGTATGTTTGTATTTCTTTGGTAAACAGTGACGACAGCGCGTACATTAAAATTCATTGTTGAAAACTAAATTTGTAAAACAGTTTATTAAAGCATTCACAGAAATAAATAAAATGAATAAATAAGGTAAGTGCAGATGTTTAATAATATTTTATAGCGTCTAGTAGAGCAGTCGAATCTTGTAGAATGTAAACAAAAAACCTTGATGATCTACAGTAAAAAACACCGATATTCAATGCACATGCAGAAATCAACTATGACCCGCTCGTAAGCCGACCCCCAAACATTTTACCCTAGATTGTGTCCAAAATAAGTCGGTTTTACTAGTATTTACGGTAAGTGTCAATTGCTTAATTTATCTCAATATCTCAAGTGTGATTAATGTTGTATATCCTTTTTTGAATTAATTGAGACTATCTTAAATTAGTATAATCATATTTGCTGTTGCTGTTGTGTACAAGTGATAATTTTTAAAAGTCCGTTTAATGCGTCCCTTTTTATGTCATGCTTTGATAAAAGTCTTAATACTTTAAAATACGCATTCGGTACAAATAAAGAAACGTTTGACATATTCAAATATTTAAAAACTAACAAGAAAAGAAAAAAAACACACCTATAAATGAACCCAAAAAAAATCAATGAAAAAAATATTTCATTTATTTCTCGACCCCCCTCCCCCACCTCAACCTTTTATAAAAAAATTGTTAAAGAACTGAATGTCTTGACAATCAGAATTTCTCATTCTTGTCACCGGCGTAATTTAGGCATCAATTTTTGAATAATAGATCTAAGCGGGGAAAAAAAAGATTTCGGCGAAGCTCATTTATCTACGTCTCGCCTGACATCCTAACCTATGTTGAACTCGTCTTATCTTCATTCTCCTTCCTGTTCTAAATGGCATTTACAATAAACGAACAGACGGAGACAATGACAGCAAAAACGCCCTGTTTTGCAGAAATCGTTGCGTCTTTTTGATTAGGAAATGCCAAAGGAATCCGGTGTAATGTAACAAGATGAGAAACCCGTTGAGGAAACTCTCAGGGCCTATTGTAAAAAGCAGAGCTGTCATATAACCCTACAAGACCCACTTAGCGAAAGAACTGGGACAGGGTAAAGAGCATCCACCCAAAGATGACATGGTTTCCTTGGCGCACTCTGAAAATAAAATGAACCTCTCTCCAATGTTCATTTTCAGATGCGCGGCCACTCAGATATCTGACCGACGCCTCGCAGTAGTTTATAATTACCGCGCAGGTAATTTAGTAAAACATAGTACAGAATATGGATGCTGTGCAAGTTTGCACACGGACCATCGAACCTTAGAGGAAACATTGCCTCTCTCCCTTTATACCGGCACATAGGGAATGTGGGTGGGAGGCAATTTTCAGAAAATCTTGATTTTCAAACCACTGCAGGTTATTAATATTTTTAAAAATTGGCTTGACTTGTCACTGACAAGTTATATACATTCTTGTTGTATGTTGTAACTAGTAAGGAAAATAGTTTAATGCTCATTTTTCAAACGTTTACTCGCCATTAATAAACTACATCGACGCTATATCATGACGTCTATCTTTTTTTTCCTTTTTAAGAACACCAAGTCATCATAAACCTTAATTTAAAAACCGTGAGTTTTTTTTTAAAATTAAGAAATTATCACTGGTGTTCGAAAAGTTATTATTATGATGTTTTCGAAGGCAGGGATCCATATCAGAAAAGGGGTGCTATGCTGATAAGGACAGGGGGAGAATTTGAAGAAGAAGAAAAGGGTAAATTTTTGGACTTGATCTGGAGCAAAAAATATTTTATTCTGAAAAGATAAGATGATTATTAATTTTCCTAAACGGATTCATTTCCCCCATTGTATGGTTTCGTCTCAAGGATTATTTACACAATAAAAGTTATTTTACTTGGTGACTGATTTATTTTATGTTTTTTTTAATTCTGACTTTTAAGACGGGATCTAATGAGGTCTCTGAATCCTGCCCAACTGAATCAAGTTCTTTTGTAATGCTTTTTCTACTGAAAACATAACCTTACAAGAGTATTCTTAATCTGGCGTCAAGAAATTCCCCTCTTTAAAAACATGAGGAGAAGTCCACGTGGGATTTACATTTTTTATAGTTTGTTTTCTTTTCATTTTAGTTGACAACCTTGAGAATTTATTCTTTAAATTCTTGTACTTTTAATGGCAATAATATATAGGTAGCTGAAAGTAGAATTTCAACATTTTAAAGGTGAGGCTTTGTAACAAAACCCCAAGCGAAATTCAAACTTCCTTACGGCACCTAGGCGGAAAGGTGTCGTGGGTAAAAACTGTGTTGTGGGGGTGAAATGAATGTAGGAAATAAAGAAAAACACGAACATTAAAGCGGACAAAGCACCCACATAATTGCCATTACAATGACGCATTACACAGGGAACACACATAACTCATGCCCTCTTAGGGGCAGATAGCACGTTCAGGCAGGAAACAAATTAGGACAAATGAGCACGTTCAGACAGGAAACAAATTAGGACAAATGAGCACGTTCAGGCAGGAAACAAATTAGGACAAATGAGCACGTTCAGGCAGGAAACAAATTAGGACAAATGAGCACGTTCAGACAGGAAACAAATTAGGACAAATGAGCACGTTCAGGCAGGAAACAAATTAGGACAAATGAGCACGATCAGGAAGGAAACAAATTAGGACAAATGAGCACGTTCAGGCAGGAAACAAATTAGGACAAATGCATTTTTACAGCAAATGAAACGTTTCCTTATATAACGAACATTTACTGCAGCCTCAAGGCGGAAGATTCTTAGCATTCCAAATAGAGGCAGATGAAGTGGTTTTGGTCCTCTATCACAAGGGGACATGCCTGGCATGGTGCTTATCGGTTATATGTATTTCCTTGTATCGTCATACAAAGATTAAGATAAATGTATGTTTTTAAAAAAAAATTGAGTTAGCCGAGTCATGCCCAATACAAATCTGTCTTAAGTTTCAATGAACAAGAGTCAACAGAACGTGGTGTTACTTACAAATAGATGATACAAGACATTGTGGAGGGCCGAATACAAATAAAGGCCCAAAGGAACTTTGTGGGGTTTATATAAAGGACGTCTACATCTTTTGCATTCCACTTGTCCTCGTGCATTGAAACACATTATCTGGATTGCAGGTTTTGACAGCGGCATTATAGGTTAGTAGACATATACAAGTATATACAAGACATTTACAGGCCTGTCAGATGTACATACAGGTCTGGTAGAGATACATGCAGGCTTCGTAGATATACATACAGGCCTGGCAGAGATACATACAGGCCTGGCAGAGAAACATATAGGACTGGCATAAATGCATACATGCCTGCTAGAGATACATACATGTAGGTCTGGCAGAGATACATACAGGCCTGCTAGAGATATATACATACAGACCTGGCAGAGATACAAACAGTCCTGGCAGAGATTCGTACAAGCCTGGTAGAGATGCATAAAGGCCTGGTAGACGAATACACATTCCTGGCAGAGATCTATACTCACACACATACTGGCATGGCAGACATACTGTTTATTGATTAAGTAAAGGTGTGGACTGAATTAAACTTCTCTGAAGTGAAACTGTCTTCGTGTCTAA
Organism: Ampullaceana balthica; assembly: GCA_944989445.1. NCBI lineage: Eukaryota > Metazoa > Mollusca > Gastropoda > Lymnaeidae > Ampullaceana > Ampullaceana balthica. Next base: position 25,127 of record CALYLW010000288.1, on the reverse strand, counting down.
AATTAACTTGTCTGATACGTTGTCCCCAATGATTAGTGACTAAGAATAAATTCAGTAACAACAAAGCAACATGAGTAATTCTCTGTTTATTGCCAACTTTTATTAGCAATCTACTAAAGCACAAACTAGAAACCGAAAATGTCAAGATTTGTTTGTCGTGGTGACTTAAGTAGGTACATTTATATGACCTTTAACAGGGTTTTTATAGCGCCGCTAGTAGGGAAATTGGTAAGGACATTACTAGGGACATGAGTAGGGACATTAGTAGAGGCTTGACTAGGAGGCTGACTAATGGGTTTCAAAAATTCAAAACATTCAATACACATTTTAAAAAAAGAAAGACTTGGAAAAACTGCTAGAAAACACCTAAATAAACCTGGACATTTGTCGTCATCCAACTAACACAAAACCCGACACACAAACTTCATGTGTCTCAAGATTTGCAATGTATTACGTCAGAGACCGTCAACACACATCCCGCATGCGGCACACCACTTTTAATATTAGTGCCCGCGGTTGTCTGATATATCTTAATAAATATCTTTCTTGGTGACAAATCATTCGATTTTAGAACGTCATAATCAAATATCACACTAGCTTACTTTTATTTTATTATGTTTCGCGGTTCAATACGAACTGTAAATGCAAATCCCTATTATGTACTCATCTATTAGTGGGTATATTTTAATACATGTATATTCATATATATGTTAATATAAGATGTAATCACATTAGGCCAGCAGATTATTTTCTCTCTATCATAGTGTCCCGTGCAGTCTTAAGGCGTATTTTAAAAGAAAAATGAAAATGGAATTATTTAACGGTGTTTATAATAATAAATGCAGGTTCTTGTAGCTTTATGAACTCTTCTTTTTCAAGGTATATTTACGAGCGCAATGCCCGTGCTATGCTACAAGGTATACAAAATAAAAATAAATATATTTCATTTTTGGCTCTCAAATTCCTCTTAGCAAATTTTTAGATGATTGTAAACGCATCAGGAAATTTGGATAGTGATATATCAAACCACTTCTTCATAAAAATCACAATATGTATGTCGAGAAAATAGAAAGTTTTATAAATTTAAATATTGCCCATCAACTTTGGTATTTCTTCTCTATATAGTCTACCAGAATAACAAAGGTCCTTAACCGTTACAATACTCCAATGGGCAAGGATCAATTTCTTTTCACATGACTCATAAACTTTTAAAAAATATCATTCCTTATGATTCTTTTGGTTCTAGGAAAAATCTCTCTAAAACGGCCATTCCATTTTATAGTCTAAGAATGAAATTAGTTCAAGAGGAATAGTATATTTTTTCCAGACAGACAGAAATAATATGTATGTGAATATTGATGCTTAGGGGAGGTTGGAAAATAGGTTTATTTGCGAATAATTACATAAAAAAACGATGTAGCTTTTTAAAAAAATGCTGAGAGATCGTTCTTCAAATAAATTATTATGCCATCATAAATGGCTTTTAGCTCTTTTCGCCTCTTCTCGTAGTAACAAAGCACTAAACTGGCAGATACGGGTTTCATTAAACTAAACTGATTATTTTTCTTTATTTGTATTTATAATTAGGGCTTATTGATTTATTATTTTATATATATAAATAAATATATATATATATATATAACTATATAATTTGCAATTGTCACGCAAGTCAGTTTGTCCTGACGCTACTAATTTTAGAAAGCAGGGAAAACCGAATTACTGCACCAATGCACCAAAAGGTGTGCAAATTAAAGATGCGCTGTAATAAAATAATATTGCGTCACAAACCATAGATAAGCGTAGGACGCAATAATCTTCTGTATAGAAGGAGCGTCTGTAAACAGATAAGATAAGATAAGATAAATGAAGATTTTTTTACTGTTTTTTTTTAAAACAGTTAGGTAATGTAATTTAAGTTCATTTACAATAAAATCCGGTATTAATTTATACTGTAAAAAATATAATGTTTTTAACAAATTTATACTGTTATTTAACGCTAAATGGTTGTAAATGACTACTTTTCACTGTTTTCCCTTTTTTAACAGTAATGGAGTGTAATCTTTGTTCGTCTATAAATATTTTCAATACAGTATATAAATAAATGAATGCAAGACGTTTTATGGGTTACTAAACATTATATTATCCGATAGACATAAATTTTTTGGAGGTTATTGAGTTTACTGCCATGAAGGACAGTGACAAATATTTTGGCCGGGTGCCCAAAGTGGCGTTTTTTCTTTTATATGAGCTATTTAAAAATATTTTACGGACAGACAAACAGACAAAAAGGAACGAAAGTAAGTTATTAAAAAAACGTGGTAAAGAGTGGTCGTTCGATAGTCGTAAGCTCAAGTCCTAGTATTAGTATTAGCAGTCTAGTCTTGACTTACATTTAATTCTATAATATTTTTTTTCTTTGGTCCTTACGAAATAATATGCCTTTATATTTATTAGTAATATACTATTACTAATATCATGATTTTAAATATAATTACAGCTTTCGTATTAAATAGTATAAATAATTTTTAATAAATAATAGATTTCCTTTAAAATATTATTAGCCTTATAACGGTTTTAAATTAAACTTGCACTAATTAGGCCGGTGAACCTTAATGTGTTTTTATTTCTTATGTAAGCTAAAAAAATGTTATTTTATTCACCCGATCGCAATGAAATTTGGGAAAGCTGTTGAGTAAGCCTACACTCTCGCAAAGTAAAGGTGTATAGTATTTTATTTTAAAATATAAAAATTACTTCAAGTTTTCTTTGAATATCTTTTTCTTCTGCCATTACTGCAATGCGTGACAGGTAATCTAGCTCAATTTAAAAATCAGTATTAATTATTTCACATGGGAACAGACACATTTTTTTCCACAAATTATCGAGTTCTGACATAATAATATTATAGATAAACATTAGGCATGATTCAGAATAAAATCTATACTGTAGGGGTTTTTAATTTAAAATGTTGCAACGTTTTGGCCCGGGAACCCATAATGATTAATTAATGAAGTTTGGTTTTTCTTATTTAATGTACGAGAAGTAATTAAAAGAATGTTCATTATAATACGCAGCGCCAGACCATCCAGAAATACAAAATTGCAGTTGTGTCGTAAAACATGTTTAATATAATGCGCACCGATCAGGAATATGTTTATAAAAAGAGTTGTCAATAAAATAAGCACCTTATTGCGCGACAGAAAGGTTGTTCAATATAATACGCACCGCGACGCTCTATCTCAAAAAATAGCATTCTTCTTCTTCTTCGTTCTCAAAATCTTTTGATAGAGGATTTAGACAGCAAGTCCTATATTTGTGATGAACTGCGCTGTGGCTGTCAGTTGTTCCAGTCCACCATAGAGTTTGTCATCGAGGGTAGCTTCCTGGGGCCATATGTCTGTCCGGGTATGGTGGTACAGAGGGCAGTTTTGGAGAACATGTTCCGCATTTTCCGCAGCTATCCCGCAGGGGCACATTTCGCTTTCTCCAATTCGAAGTTTGCGGAACATGTGTTGCCTAAGTTTGTTGTGGCCCGTCCTTAGCCTGAAAATGATGTTTTGTGATTTGCGGGGGAGTTTGAAGTATGCATCACTTTTTGGGTGGTTTTCTTTGAGCTCGGACCATCTTTCAGATTCACTTCTTTTGAGCATTGCCTTGATTTCTTCGTGGTGTAGAGATGGCTCTGCCTGGTTTTGACTGCCTCCAGTTTTTGCCAAGGAGTCAGCAGTGTCATTTCCTACAAGTTCCACATGTCCAGGGATCCATTGGAGAATAAGTTCTTTTGTTATTTTGTTCAGTTTCAATAGTTCTGTACTGAGTGTCTGATTGATCAAAGTGTTTGGGTTTTTGAGAGACTGAAGCACTGACTTAGCATCAGTGAGGATGACAATCTGGCTGTTTTTAGAGTGGGGGTCACTTGTTAGAATTTTTGCGGCAAGCTCTAGTGCTTTCCTTTCAGCTCTAGTGCTATCTGAGAGACTTCCTATGGCAATTGCTTTTTCAAGGTGTTTTCCGTTAGGCCACTCTATAAGAATGCCGGCTCCTCCATTTTTTGTGGCTTTTTCTGAGGAGCCATCGGTGTAGACTCTTATCCAGGAATTTTTCAGGATATTGTTCTTTGATGATGCTATTTACTGTTACTCTTAGTATGTCAGTTGTGTAGTCAGATTTTTTTCCTATGCTGGTTAAGTTGTCTCTGATTATTAGAGGTGGACTTGGGTCCCAGGGTGGGAAGTGGCTGTGGGGATGTGTCGCTTCAATCACAATGTTATCAATTTTATGTTTGGATTTTAGATGTTTGGCTTCTTGAATAAAGTTTGTTCTTTGGAGTCTTTTAGTTGAGTAGGATTTTTGCAGCTTGGGTTTTAGAGGGTGATGTACTGATGCTTCTAATTTGGTGAACTGTGTTAAGGTTTTGGATTCTCGTCTAACTTCCATAGAACTTAGAGTAGCTAGGTCCTCCATTGCTCTGATTGGGGTAGTTTTCATTGCTCCTGTAATTATTCGAAGCCCTAGGTTTTGAACTTTGTCTATTTTTTGGAGGTTGGATTTTGCTGCTGTGCTCCACACTGTGGATCCATATTCTAGGGTAGGTCTTATATAGCTGATGTATGTTTTCTTCAGGATGGAGAGGTTTGCGCCCCAGTCTGAACCAGCTAGTTTTTTCATCAGCGCCAGTCTTTGGATTCCTTTTTTTTGTGCGTTATCTATTTGGTTTCTCCAGGTTAGCCTTGGGTCAAACGTAACTCCTAGATATGTCGGATTGTCATTTTTTTCCAGGACTATTTTGTCTAAGGTTAGTTTGATACTTTGTTGTTTGGTTGAAAGGGAGAAGATTGTGTAGGTAGTTTTTTTGGAATTTATGGTCATACCCCATTCCTTAGACCATAGGTTGAGGTTGGTCAGTGCATCTTGTAGCCTAAATTTTGAAGTGCCTGTGTATTCTTCTGTGCTAAGTAGAGCCAGGTCATCAGCGTACATGATACATAGGAATAAATAAAATAATCTAAAAAATCAATAATTTAATTACGGTACATGCGATCGATCTGAAATTTTGATACATTGTTTTTATCATCGGTACGAGACTGCCTGCAAAATTTCAGCTCGCTATCTTGCGAGCAAGTGGGTTAAAAATCGCTCAAAAGTTTTGGCGACAAGGTTGGTCGGTCGGTCGGTCGGCCGCAGACACCACGAGTTAATATAAAGGATTTAATAAAACAAACCCGTAAAAACAAAGTTTTTGACTATAAATCCCTTATATATGAGACATAACTAACAGTATTGATTATTTTCAAACATTTACAGACTGAATCTGTCTTAACTCAAGTTTGCTTCATAACCCTAGGGGGGGAGGGGTGGGTGGGAGGGGGAGAGGGGAAAAGTCTGGTCACTGATTCGCTTGACCGAGCTCACCGTGACACGTAAAATGTAAACAAAAGCGCCCCGTCGCTTTGTTGGGTCGCCTAAATGCGTCAGCTCAAACTTTTACGTGGCAAAAAAAACAATAACAAACCGTGAATTTAAATTACATACCTCATATAAGGATAAACTAAAAATGCATTAATTTAATTACGGTACTTTCGATCGATCTGAAATTTTGATACGATGCATTGTTAGGTGAGACGGGTCCGTGTGCCAAATTTCAGTTTGATCGGATCATGGGAAGTGGGTCATTTTTGACTTCTGTTTTTCCGCCCGCCCAAGACAGACAGAGAGAGAGAGAGAGAGAGAGAGAGAGAGAGAGAGAGAGAGAGAGAGAGAGAGAGAGAGAGAGAGAGAGAGAGAGAGAGAGAGAGAGAGAGAGAGAGAGAGAGAGAGAGAGAGAGAGAGAGAGAGAGAGAGAGAGAGAGAGAGAGAGAGAGAGAGAGAGACGCCGGTGAAGTTAATATAAGGGATTTAATAAAACAAACCCGTAAAAACAAAGTTTGTGACTATAAATCTCTTATATCTGAGACATAACTAACAGTATTGATTATTTTCAAACGCTACAAACATTGACAGACTGACACCGAGTGATGTCCCTTGTCTGAAAAAAAATGGGGGTGGGACGTGAGGGGGTGTCGGCACGACGGTCGGCGTCAACTCAAACTCACGTGGAAGTGGAAGAAAAAAAAACAATAACAAACAGTGAATTTAAATTACAAACCTCATATAAGGATAAACTAAAAATGCACTAATTTAATTACGGTACGTTCGATCGATCTGAAATTTTGATACGATGCATTGTTAGGTTAGAAGGGTCCGTGTGCCAAATTTCAGTTCGATCGGATCATGGGAAGTGGGTCATTTTGGACTTCTGTTTTTCCGCCCGCCCAAGACAGACAGACAGACAGACAGACAGACAGACAGACAGACAGACAGACAGACAGACAGACAGAGAGAGAGAGAGAGAGAGAGAGAGAGAGAGAGAGAGAGAGAGAGAGAGAGAGAGAGAGAGAGAGAGAGAGAGACGCCGGTGAAGTTAATATAAGGGATTTAAAAAGAGGATTTGATGATGGTTAATTATAAAATAAAAAAAGAAACGGGGCGCCGTAGGCGCCCTGCAACCCCTATTATAAAATACTTTGTGTACATTTCAGAAAGTTTAATATTTCGTATTTATCAAACAAGGACAAGTTAGTTGGGCTTTTGAAAAAGGTCGGTGCCATAGGCGCCCTAAAAAGTGCATTTTTTAAAAAAACAAATAGATTTCAGCTGAAAACTTCCGTCATTTTTTACGGATGTACGCTAGTATATATATATATTGCATTGTAACTTTTTTCAGCTTACAAAATGACATATTCGTTTAGGTCTTAATATATACCACTAATTTTACAGGCATTTGATTTTACATCATTATGGTTAAGGTAAAATGTTTTTCAAGGAAGTTTACAGAGTTTAAAATAAAACTGCCATTTAGTTTAACACATAATATGGCTTTGAAATCAATCAATCTTTATACAAAACTTTATTCTTGTTGTGTAATATTGCTCTAAAAATTCATAGCATCTATTCACAATATGAGTTATTGTTGGCACGCTTTTTGTTCGAAAGAACACGCACTTTCTGGAGCTTGATCCTATATATAAGTCGTAATACTCGTGATATTTCTTTACACTAAATATATTTACAACTTAGAAACAGTACAGTTTTTACCTGAAGCGTATGCCATGCAACCGCATTGTTATTGAAAGATAACCCTTTTTTTAATGAATGTTTCATCATTTGTTAGCTTTAAAATGTCTGTTCTTATGATTACTTTTTTCACCTTAGTCAAACGAATATGAGCTAGATATTCTTTTTGTGACTGTTGATGCTTAAGTAAGTTGTGTATGGGGTTTTGCATTTGTTTTAAATACACACTTTGAATCGCAAGGTTTGGGCTTAAAATTTACTTTGCTTGTTTAGTTTAACTTATGCAAAAAGTATATAAACAATTGCTAAGCTATAGTTATAGTGTTTATGCCACCCAGGATATTATTGACTCCTGCCCCCGCCAATGAAAATTAACTTTCAAAATGTCAGAAAGTTGCTACTCAATAGAAAAATAACTGTTCCATTTAATAGCTACACTCTTATACCCGTGCATATAACCCCTATATATATATATTCCCTTTTCGACTTTAACAGTACCGAATGTTTTTTCAATACATCTATTCCTTTGGGGCAGTTTATGGCGCAATCGTTCCAAAAAATAAAATTCAGGTATACTATTTAAGCACCTGAAGTAAATAAATCTCCAACCTAACAAACAATGAAATTGTTTTCTATACTTAACACTTTCTTCATGCATCAAATGCTGTTCCGTGTGCATTTTCTATTTATAAAGCTTAAAATTTATCCTGCTGGTTTAGTTTAAGCTTTTCAAAAAGGATATTATCAGTGGCTAAGAAATAGTGTTGTTGCCACCCAGGGTTCGGTAATATTATTAACTCCTGCCCCAACAAATGAAAAGCATCCTTCAAATACATGTAGTTCTCAAAGTTGCCGCTCTTAATAAAAATAGCTATTCTGATTATTAGCCTCACTCTAACGCCAGTTTATATAACTCTAGCCTCACTCTAACCCCAGTTTATATAACTCTAGACTCACTCTAACGCCAGTTTATATAACTCTAGCCTCACTCAAACGCCAGTTTATATAACTCTAGCCTCACTCTAACGCCAGTTTATATAACTCTAGCCTCACTCTAACCCCAGTTTATATAACTCTAGCCTCACTCTAACCGCAGTTTATATAACTCTAGCCTCACTCAAACGCCAGTTTATATAACTCTAGCCTCACTCTAACCCCAGTTTATATAACTCTAGCCTAACTCTAACCCCAGTTTATATAACTCTAGCCTCACTCAAACGCCAGTTTATATAACTCTAGCCTCACTCTAACCCCAGTTTATATAACTCTAGCCTCACTCAAACGCCAGTTTATATAACTCTAGCCTCACTCTAACGCCAGTTTATATAACTCTAGCCTCACTCTAACCCCAGTTTATATAACTCTAGCCTCACTCTAACCCCAGTTTATATAACTCTAGCCTCACTCAAACGCCAGTTTATATAACTCCTATACACATTCCATTTTCTTATTTAAAATCATTGAGCCTTCACTTTCTATACAGACTTTCTTAAGGGCAGTTTATATAGCAATCGATTCAAAACCATCACTCAATAAAGTAAGCTCCAAAGGTAAATAAATCTTACACATAAAAACATGTGCCCTTGTTGTTGTTGTTTTTTTAAAATGCCAAATCACTTGTTACATGCATCAAATGCTGTTCCGTGTGCATTTTTCTATTTATAAAATTTAATTTTATGCAATATAATATTGTTAATAGCATGTATAAAATTTTCTTCCGACCAATATATACGTATATAGGTGTATGAAGACATATTAAAATATAAGTTTGCTAATTCGTCTGCCCTTAAATCAAATGCAGTTCCGTGCACATTTTTCTATTTATAAATTTAATTTTATGCAAATTAATATTGTTAAAAGCCTGTATAAGTATAAGATTTTCTTCCGTCCCATAATATACGTAGGTGTATAAAAACATATTAAAATGTAAGTTTGATGAATGATCTGCCCTTAAATCATTAAACATATATATATATATTTATATCGTTATTTTGCAAGGATTGAACTTAAAATTTAATCTAAAGTTCACCCCAAGTTATGCTTAAAATAATGTTAACAGTGACGAAGATAAAATTAGTTCGACCCAGATTTTGGTTGTATTATTATTGAAAAATACCCTTCAAAAGTTCACAAAGGTTTCCCTAAATATAAAAAAAACAATGGGTCAGAAATTAGTTCCAATCTTAACCCAGTGTATATTATAAGTCAACATAATCCTATTTCTTATTAGAAAGACCCGGTAAGTCTTTTTCCACTGTAGTAATCTATGAAAGCAATAGTCCTAAAATAATCGCATTTAGTAATGAAGAACCAATCTAGCAGTGTCATGTTAGAGTCAGAGGCATGACACCCGTTTCATAACATTTAGTTAACAACTTATAAAAACATACTCTTACACGCGCACACATCCACAAACATATACACACGCACGAACAAACTCGAGCACATACTTATTCACACACGTAACTCGGGTTATCAACATAAAATAAATAAATAAAACTCAATCACATTAAATAAAGCACTGCTCTTTATACATTGTTCCCTTTTCACAAATTAAAATATAAGCTCAAACAATGACGTCATGTCATTTAATATTTTACGGCGCAAAACACCACACGCTCTGTTAATCTCGAAACAAAAATCATTATAATTTTACAACTATATTTTCATATTAAAAAAAAATATATATATAAATCAAGAGTTACCCCGCATAGAGACTTCACACGGACGCGCTTAGGTGCAATATATATAGGGATTTCTTACAGATTGTAAGACAAAATATGTATGCAATATTTAATTCCTTTTTAAATGTCAAAAAAACTTAATAACGCCTAAAAAAATACAACTGATTTTTTTTTAAACGCAAGGAAAAAAGGTACCAAGAACCTAAACAATTAGGTTTATATCCTGTTCCTCGTGGGTTATGTCCCTTGCAGTCACGTAGTGCCGGCAAGTGCTAGAAGCAAGGGACATAAAAGCAATATAAACAATTACATCATTACCGTTTCCAAATCCGTGGTATCAAAGCGAAGAGATATTGACCACCAGAAGACCGAGAGAACGGTTGGCCGCAGTGCACCAGACAAATTGCTTGTTTACGGTGGTGATCTCATGGGATAAAAGAAACTGCCAACGTTGGTTGGAAGTAGACGACACGGGTGGCGTGTATTACACCTAGAGAATAACGTTGGTTGGAAGTAGACGACACGGGTGGCGTGTATTACACCTAGAGAATAACGATGGTTGGAAGTAGACGACACGGGTGGCGTGTATTACACCAAGAGAATAACGATGGTTGGAAGTAGACGACACGGGTGGCGTGTATTACACCTAGAGAATAACGATGGTTGGAAGTAGACGACACGGGTGGCGTGTATTACACCAAGAGAATAACGATGGTTGGAAGTAGACGACACGGGTGGCGTGTATTACACCTAGAGAATAACGATGGTTGGAAGTAGACGACAAGGGTGGCATGTATTACACCTAGAGAATAACGATGGTTGGAAGTAGACGACACGGGTGGCGTGTATTACACCTAGAGAATAACGATGGTTGGAAGTAGACGACACGGGTGGCGTGTATTACACCTAGAGAATAACGATTTGGACAGCCGTTAGTTTCAGCAACAAGTCGATGTTATTGGCCAGTGTTAATATTGGTTCCAAAGGGATATTGGTTGGCAGTGTCATTATCACTTAGATTACCATACTGAGATGCCGACATTGTCTCATTCTTCATGCAAAAATAAAATAAGAAGCATGCTTTGGGGAAGTTTAGAAAAAAAATATATTCGTCTGCAAAAACTATTGACAATAAAATTGGTATGTAATTTTCCAAAAATGCTGATTGATAATTTGAAAAGGCACGAAAGTGGTAATGACATCAAAATATTTAAACATGAACCAAATATCTGACATACGCACGGAAGTTGAATCTAGACACAGCGGTGTTAAGACTTAATTCAAATGAACCATTGGCCAGACAACGTTCAAATCATCCATTGACTAGATATTTTTCAAATCATCCATTGACCAGACATAGTTCAAATCCTTCTGTTAGCCTGGTAAATGTTTTTTTTTAAATTTTATTTGCAAGACATATTTAAAGCAGTTTGATTTTCCATAGAGTGAATTTCTTATTTTCTAGAGATAAATATCAAGTAATGTTTTAAAGACTACAAAAGTTTAACGTTTTGGTTAAGATCCTTTATGTACCATGACACTAATTAGGAAATGCCATCAGAAAAATTACACTCTCAGATATGTAAAACAATATATTATCAGTATCGCATAAACGAAGTTTGATATTCTAATTTGCTTCTATTGATTCTCCTTAGCGTGTCCCAAGGTAAAACATTTCATTAAATTATTTCACCTCCTTGCTGCTACTTATCGATTCAAAGAAACCTATTGTGGTGAAAGCCCCTGTAGACCTATGCAAACTATTAAAAAAAATTGTGTATTTCTTTATATAATTAATATCTTGAAGCTAGATGTGTAGATATGAAATTGAATTTGAGAGTAGGCTACTTACGGTCAAATTAATAACGGTACTTACTAGGTTATCTAAGAAGTGATCAGTGCAGTGCATTGACAAATATGATTTCCAACCGCTCTAGATGCCCAGAGCAACGAGTAAATGGAGGCCACGTCTCAAGGTTAGATGCTTGATGAAACATTCGCGACGAGGGGTGAGGTAAAATATTCAATTATTTATTAAAATTATTGCTTTTTACGTAAGGGAAAGTTTGTCAAGTGCTATTTAATAAACAAACATCTCATGCACCTCTGCAAATGAAATTTCGACTCACTATAAACTCTTTGTGATGACCATACAAAGTTCAGCAACAAATTCGTGTAATAAAAAAACCCATTTGAAACCTTGGGAGAATTGTATGACACTGCCAATAAAATAAAATGTAATAATAGTAATTGGTTGCGGCACAATGAAATCCTGTAAATGTAACAATAAAGGGAATCGAATTTGGAATTAGTGTCAGGGAACCGAATTCAAATGAATACTAACATTTCAAAGAGTTGCTTATCTTGTAACAAAAAAAATCCTTTACTGTCTCAAATGTCGTCATTCATGGCGTTGTTTATTTGATAATCAGTGTGAAATACAACACACACACGGACCACAACAAATAAGTAATATAAAAATAACAGCAGATCTTTTGGTGGCATCAAGCATAGATTGCTCAAAATTTCTTTGAATATATTTGATTATTCTTAACGCTTCCGTAATTTCAGTGTTGAGGCTAAACCATTCTTAAAACTAATGGAGCGTACCAGCGTATTGATCTCCAACCCCCACAACTACTTTATAGGGCGTAGCGATGGCGGTTGTTAGCCGAGTTATTTTCGTGTCAAGTGGATTGTCTCAAGACCCAAATGAAGTTTTGCAAAATGTCCAGGATTTTGAATGCATGCTTTATTCTTATGACATTTTCAAAAATTGTTTGATTGTCTACATTATTCTTTCAATACTTCCGCTTATCACAGTTAGTATCTGTTAATCTGCTTTCAACGCTATTAAAGTAGAGTGGCGCAACAAATTTAGATGATTATTTGTAAATAAATCACTCATTAAAAAGATGTACACGATATCACACTAAAAAGTATTACATTTTATTTTTGTCAGAGAATAATCTCATTGTTTCAGTGAGATATGTAAAAAAAATAATTAATTTACCATATTTTAAATACAAAAATTAAATTTCATATATGTCTGTTTTTCTAAAATAAAATAAAAAGTTTACAGTCTAAGAAAACCTGAGTTTATGTATGATTTTAGTGGCGACTTAATCGTTATTACTTCCTTATGCCCCACCCCCTCCCAAAAAAAAGTTATAAAAAAAGTTATCAGTAAATTTCTCTATTAATAGACTTACAGTGCGTTTGTTACAAAAACTAAATCATTAGTTTTGAACAGCAAGGGTAGGAAGTGTGGCGCTTTCATTTTGACATCATCTATGATCAAATAAGATGATAGTTTGGAGGGTAGCAGAGTTTTAATAGTCTTATTGTGATATAAATTATGTACTAAATTGATTCTCTTCAAAAATTTGTTTAATGTTCACAACAAAAAAATAAATAAAAATAGCTCCAAGAAAATGTACTTAACGCTCTTTGGCCTTTAAGGTTTAAAAAATTTATAATAAAGAGTTTAAAAGTTTCTGCAACATTTAAACGTCATGAAAATGTCAATTGCACGCACGTGTACATGAGGCTCTCTAACAATCGATTCTCTATAACTAGCTCCTTTGACTTGTTACATTGATTCTTTTCATTTCTCTTTGTTTTCTTTTTTCCGTTAAAAACACTGCTTCAAATAGTTTCGATGACTCTTGTCTTACCGACTGACAGTTTAACCATACATTTCCATAATACAAATAATTTTAATACGGTGGAGCTTCGACTTTTTCATTGCCATTAAGTTAAACATAGATATACCCGGATTTCCAAGTCAATTATTATTACCGTATCAGGCAATGGATATTTAATGGAGTATTTATTCCTTTGCTAGACACTTAATCAAATTTCAACAGCTGCACAGTCCTAATTTATTATATATACCGTAAATACTTATATAGAGACTGGACGCTGGAAAGTTATTTTAAAAGTTGAACTCCATAAATTACCGTATATACTCGTTTGCAAGCCGTCCTTTTTTGGACAAAATCTAGGGGGAAAAAGTGGGGGGAGGGGGGGGGTCGGCTTATGAGCGGGTCATAAGTGATTTCTGCATGGATATTGAATATCGGTGTTGTTATTGTATATTATCAATGTCTTTTTCTACATTCTACAAGATTCGACTGCCCTATCAGAAGCTATAATATACAGTGGCGTCACTAGGGGGGGGGCGGGCCGCCCCGGGTGACACCCATCAGGGGGTGACACCCGAGCCTAAAATTTTACTGTGTACGATTTTATGTCAGAAAACAAAAGATGACAAATTGTTTAATCTAGAAAGAAATTAAGAAATACAATGAAATGCGTTAAACGCGAAAATTCTTATTAAAAAAATATCAGTTAACTTGCAATAATAAAACAGTCCCAACACACGAACAACATTAAAAAAAATTAGGAAAAAAAGAAAAGAAATAGTCGCAGCAGAGAGATCTTTAAAAAAGGCTGGAATGAAAGAGGCAGTGTCTTCTGTTTTAAAAGATATAAAGCCATATGTGGTTGGACACACCGACAGCATGAACGAATCCCACCTCACGACTCCCTTCACCACAGTGGGGTGGGGGGGAATACGATTTTTATCACCAACCCCCCCTCCCCCAAAGAAAAAAATCAAAAGATGGGTTTTCTTAGTTGATGTTTTTCTTGAGGAAAATTATGATTTCAATGTCTTTGAGTTAATATTTTATATATATATATATTTATTAAAGGCGTGAAAGTATAGATATGCATGTTTATATACAGGTAGTCCTCTGGTTACGACAGTCCCATCCCGACTTACGCTGTTTAGTGCTTACGAACGCGCCCCCGTAAAGAATAGTATTACGCGTTATTCCGTAATTTAAAAAAAAATTCATTAGGCAACGAATTCTTTTCTCTATTTGAAATAACAACAATTATTGAAAAATATGTTTGATTATTATTTCAACCTACAGCTTTCGTTTGCGAATTTTTTAAATGGCGAAGTTTTCAATCAAGCCAATAAAGCTGAGTAAGCTTACAAGTTCCTTTTCAATGCTCATTAGAGAGAGTATATTCAGCCTTTTTCGTCCCATGCAACCGGGGGATCATCAAAGACCTACCTAGGGTGCAACCTCCACTGGAAGGTTTCCTCAGAGCTGGCGTCCAATGCGTTCTTCCCGGCACTTTTTGCTAATCCGTACTGGCGCTCCTGGCCCTATACCGGCACCGCTCGATGGCGTTGCTAGTAAATTGAGGGGGACGAAACGGTTGCTTCGGATTTACCCGACCCCTTCTTCGAAATCACTTGAATGTTCTTGCATTAACTTGGCTGCTGCCCATCGGGTGGCGAAAGTGCTGAGCTCAGTTAAATTTGTAAGAAAGCCAAATTTCTCATGGATGTATTTATATGCACCTAACCAATGTTGTAGGGTTTAAGAAAGTTTGTCAATGATGACCAGAAATACCTCAATCTTGAATTTTTTCTCCAGGAGAATACTGTTTTATTGATGTCCCTTTATCAAACTGACGCTTTCTTTTTTGTTTGATAGTATTGAAGATTGTTTACACTGTTTTTTACCACGGACTTTTCCTTTCCTTTGTCTTCATAGGAATAAAATTAAGAATGCTATTTTTTTTAACAAACTCAATGAGAGACTTCCTTTCTAAAATTGTTTCCCAAATTTCAAGTAAAATAGCGACTTCCAGTTGTTTAATTTCCTTTAGAAATCCTTCTTCTTCAAGTCGGCAGTCACGGGGCTCATTTTCATTCGTTGCTAATTCTTCCAGTGCTGCGATATTCTCATGGTATGAGCTATTAACAGACCTTACAGCATAATGTCAGGCTGACCATCTTGTGTCAGACAAGGCTTTGTTAGCATGTATCAATTTCATATGTTTTTGAAGTACCTGTCAACGATGAGTAGATACAACAAGTCAGGTATAAAGATTTTGCAGAAGACAAAGAAATATGACCGCAGTAGGACAACCTGCTGCTCTTTTCCCAACCAAATTAAAGGAATGAGCTGTGCACAGCACATAATGAACTACAATGCACTTCTCACGAAGAATAGCCTGGTTTCCGTTATACTTCCTACTCATTTGCAGCATTGTCGTATGACTGTCCAAGGCATTTTCAGGGATTCGTACAAACATAATGACCTGCATCTTTATTATACACTATAATTCATAAAAAGTTTGGGGGCCCTTAAATTATTGGGGGCTTTATCCCGTTTAGCACCCCCCCCCTTTTAATCCGCCATAGCGGAGGGGGAGGGTCCACGCATCTGTGACAATGTGGTACGAGGAGGGGGTGTTTAAGAAGTGTGACGTCACATCAAAAAAACGCGAAACTTTAAATAAAAGTTCCACTTAAATATTTTATTGTTTACCATTTATTTAAATTACGTTTTCAATGACTTCACGCGTGTTACGATATTACAGTGCAGACTTACCCTAAATACATATTTAAATGACAAAAAAAAATTGCAACATGCTAATTATTATTGAGATAATACGGCTTGGGGGAGGGGTGTCAAAGTTTTGTGACGTCATATCGTAAAAAGGGGGTGGGGTCTAAGTTTATGTGACAAAGTATGACGCTGGGGGAGGGTGTGGTAAAAATCGGCAACCTCGCGTGACGTCATTTATGGACGGCCCCTTCAGTCATAAAGGGGTGACACCATGAGCTACCGCCCCGGGTGACACCAACCCTAGTGACGCCTCTGATAATATATTATTAAAAATCAGCACTTACCTTATTTAATAATTTTATTTATTTTTGTGAACGTTTTAATAAATTGTTTTACAAATTTTGTTTTCAACCACGGATTTTAATATACGCGCTTTCGTCACTGTTTACCAAATATATATTTTTTAAATACCGGTAACTCTTGCTTAACAAAGAGCAGAAAGACAACGATAGGCAGTACAAAGTAAACAATCATAATGACCTATTTAGCTTGTAGTTTTTTAAAAAAATATGTACCATTTTTTTTTAAAGCTGTCCTTTTATTTTTGGGGGTCGGCTTGCGATCAGGTTATACACTTCTAATACTTTTCCTTTCCAAAAGAGGGTGATCGGCTTATGAACGAACGGGCTATAGAACGAGAATATACGGTATGTAGATCTGAGAAGGATCCCCCCCCCTCTAAAGGTTTATGAAATAAAAGACTTTATGCTGAAAAATGAACATTCAGATAAATATAGACCAAAACTATCACGGGTCCCTTGACTTGATTTCAATGCAAGTCATTTATTTCCTCTACCAAACAAGTCTATCCCGGTTGCTACATCAATCTATTGACACCTTCACATCACTCTATTGACACCTTCACATCACTCTATTGACACCTTTATATCCCTCTATTGACACCTTCACATCACTCTATTGACACCTTTACATCACTCTTTTGACACATTTACATCTCTCTACTAACACCTTTACATCACTCTATTGACACCCTTACATCACTCTATTGACACCTTTACATCCCTCTTTTGACACCTTTACATCACTCTTTTGACACCTTTACATCACTCTTTTGACACCTTATCATCACTCTATTGACTATTTACATCACTCTATTGACACCTTTACATCTCTCTTTTGACACCTTTACATCACTCTTTTGACACCTTTACATCACTCTTTTGACACCTTATCATCACTCTATTGACTATTTACATCACTCTATTGACACCTTTACATCTCTCTTTTGACACCTTTACATCACTCTTTTGACACCTTTACATCACTCTTTTGACACCTTTACATCACTCTATTAACACATTTACATCACTCTGTTGACACCTTTACATCACTCTTTTGACACCTTTACATCACTCTTTTGACACATTTACATCTCTCTACTAACACCTTTACATCACTCTATTGACACCTTTACATCACTCTTTTGACACCTTTACATCTCTCTATTAACACCTTTACATCACTATGTTGACACCTTTACATTACTCTATTGACACCTTTACATCACTCTATTGACACCTTTACATCACTCTTTTGACACCTTTACATCACTCTTTTGACACCTTTACATCACTCTTTTGACATCTTTACATCACTCTATTGACACCTTCACATCTTTCTATTGACACCTTTACATCACTCTATTGACAACTTTACATTTCTCTTTAGACACCTTTACATCATTCTATTGACTATATACATCACTCTGTTGGCAACTTTTGCATCATTCTATTGATTATTTACATCACTCTGTTGACACCTTTTCATCACTGTTTTGACACGTTTATATCACAATATTGACACCTTTACATCACTGTTTGACACCTTTACATCACTCTGTTGACACCTTTTCATCACTCTATTGACACCTTTACATCACTCTTATGACACCTTTACATCACTCTACTAACACCTTTACATCCCTGTTTTGACACCTTTACATCACTCTATTGACACCTTTACATCACTCTGTTGACACCTTTACATCCCCGTTTTGACACCTTTACATCACTCTTTTGACACATTTACATCACTCTGTTGACACCTTTACATCACTCTATTGACACCATTACATAATTCTATTGACTCATTTACATCACTCTGTTGACACCTTTACATCACTCTATTGACACCATTACATAATTCTATTGACTCACTTACATCAGTTTACACATTTGTATCCCTCTCTTGCCACCTTTATACACACCAGTTGACAATTTACATCAATCCGTTCACACCTTTACATTAATCAGTTAACACCTTTAAATCAACTAATTGACAATGTACATCATTTATCGGACCGGGAGGCTCGATTAGTTGTAAAATCAATCACCCAGCGCGTGCCACTATTGCTATTACTGAGATTGAATCAGATTGATCTCAATGTTGTAGGATTAGACCCACTAGTGTATCCATTCTTTACGTCTAGTTTGAATCATAACATTGAATTATATGAGCAAAAATGTTTGATGGGACCGGTCTGACCAATTCAACAAGACCTAAACGTAAATTGCTTTATTTCATTGTGCATTCAGATGTTTTATGACTTAGTTTGTCAACAAGCGTATATAATTTCATACAAATTTTTTTTGATAGCTTAAAAAGCATCTAATATTAACCATTACATTTAGTCAAATGAAATGAGAGCAAACATTGTCGTAAGTAAGGTGTTACGTCATACAAGCAGGAGGCATCAACGTAGGTATCAGTGTGAATGTGTAGGCGTTAAAATTGATTTAAATATCATTCGTTATGAGCTGTGATTTAGATTTTCCTTTAGGCACATACATTTTAATACGAGTGCTTAAATTAAATTTTAGTGACATTTAATACCCTTGTCCTGCTTGCATTTGTCCTTGTCTACCTTCCAAATGCGTGGATTCATTTCTTGATTAACATTGGAGTGCGCACATTCATTTTGTCCTACACTGCCGTGAGCGTATTCGTACTGGAATTTTGTATTCTCCTTATTTTTATAGGTATTTGTCAACAACAAAGAAAGAGAAACGAAAAAAGAACATTTTTTTCTAATAACCACACAAACACATTCACAAACAAAACAAACAATAACAAACGGTAATGTACCTTGCTCGATTGATTTGGACAAAACAAAAATATAAACTTGCACTTATTAACATAAAACTGTTAGTTGACACTGACACTTCTGCTCAAATCTTTAAAGGCTCAGACCGACAGGAACTGTCCACATAGGACACACAAAAACTGTCCACATTAGGCAGACAGGAACTGTTAAATAATTAGGCCTACATGAAATGTCCATATCTGACCAACAGGAACTGTCCATATCTGACCAACAAGAACTGCCCATATCAGACCAACAGGAACTGTCCATATCAGACCAACATGAACTGTCCATATCAGAACTACAGGAACTGTCCATATCTGACCAACAGGAACAGTCCATATCAGACCTACAGGAACTGTCCATATCTGACCAACAGGAACTGTCCATATCAGACCAACAGGAATTGTCCATATCAGACCAACAGGAACTGTCGATATTAGACCAACAAGAACTGTCCATATCCGACCAACACGAACTGACCATTTCAGACAGACAAGAACTTTCCACATCGGGCAATTAGGAATATTATAAATACAGTTAATAATTATTTCATTTTCTTCTTTGTTTAAGGATTGGTCTACATTCCCGTAATGCATGAATGAGTTTCGCTGTTTTAAATCACAAGCTAGTTGGCTTTTAATAACGTTAGGTTATGAGAATAAAAAGAAATATGTAGGATTAGGATGAGTTTTACAGGCGTTCTTTTATAGGGCTATTAATCGCGCAGCGTGGTACAAATTAGAGAAGCATGTTATCCAGACATGATGATATTTCTCAAGGCCTCTACATCATGAATAGATAAATTGCTTTTTTTAATGGCAATAATATTTTTTTTAAAGCAAGAAAGAATTAGATGAGATATTTAGATCGGTTTCTCTAATTCATCATCTTATCATCACAACAATCCCATTCGACCGGTAACAGGAAAGTGCGTAGTTTAAAGAACACGGTTAAAAGTTCGTTTACCCCAGTATTTGTCAGGGAGTTAGCATATAATCAAATATGTTTAGCATTGGAAGTTGGGCGCTGAGATGCTAAATCCGGGCATTTTATAGGAGGGGATAAAGTGACGAACTCACCAAAAAGAAATAACGGTCCTTACTTATATATTTTTTTAATGATTTAACTCTTTAAATATTCGATTGTAATAAGAAAAACCCGTAAAAAACCAAGTTTTTGACTATAAATCCTTTATGTACGAGAAGTAATTAAAAGAATGTTCATTATAATACGCAGCGCCAGACCATCCAGAAATACAAAATTGCAGTTGTGTCGTAAAACATGTTTAATATAATGCGCACCGATCAGAAATATGTTTATAAAAAGAGTTGTCAATAAAATACGCACCTTGTTGCGGCGACAGAAAGGTTGTTCAATATAATACGCACCGCGACGCTCTATCTCAAAAAATAGCATGATACATAGGAATAAATAAAATAATCTAAAAAATCAATAATTTAATTACGGTAAATGCGATCGATCTGAAATTTTGATACATTGTTTTTATCATCGGTACGAAACTGCCTGCAAAATTTCAGCTCGCTATCTTGCGAGCAAGTGGGTTAAAAATCGATCAAAAGTTTTGGCGACAAGGTCGGTCGGTCGGTCGGTCGGCCGCAGACACCACGAGTTAATATAAAGGATTTAAAAATAAGTTTATTTGAAATACTTCTCATTTTTAAGATCCATACCAATTAAAGAAGATTACAGAAACTTAAATATAACAGAGCCTGAATACGGGGAGAAATACACAATAAATCTTGATTAGTGCCAAGTGTCTTTGGACGTCGGTGAATACTGTTAAATTTAGTACCGGTACTGCTCAAGGCCATTATTATTTCACCAGTCGTTGGCGAAAGTGAACCAATCAAGCCTAATTAATACTTAAGCCGATTTATTTAGTTTAGTTAAAGTAACGCCTAATTTTCTGAATTTCTAGGACCCTCAATTGAATGACATAAACAAACCAGACCATGTTTTTCAGGTTACTTGATAATCAACTTTTAAATGTATTCCACACAGGGTTTCGGTTTACGTGATTTCTTTATATATTGATTATATCTGGAGTTCTCTATTTATTTCCATTAAGTGACGAAAAAGGCCGACCAGATAATATAGCCCGCGGTGGCTGAGTCAGCAACATTATTTGATTATATCAAACTCGATCGGATTTGTCTTTTCTTTTTCCACTTTAACTCACAGTGGAGCACGGGCCATTAACTGTATCTTTCCATGCCTGGAACCCCCATCTCTTCCTTGTCGTGTTGACATCTCGTATCGAGATTTTGATTTAATTTTTTTTTAGGGTAAGTGGTGAAGGTAGGGTTTCCTTTGAGGTCCTTCTTGTCCCTGAGATTATCAAGACAAGTGCTCGTTTTTGTGAATGTTTTTCTCATGGTTTGACCAACGTATTTCAATTTGATGGATACGAAGATTTTAATTTATACATCTGGCCAATGATGTAACAACTTTATTATAGCTACTAAATTGTGATTAGACTCAGCTTGCATAAATAAGATCAAAATTCCATTTATCGCATGATAATGGCATCAGACAGATCAAAAAACAAAAAAAAAGTAAATAAACGCTGACTATATATTACAGGTAAAAGAAATACACTAGCTATTTATTTAGCAATCTTGTTCATGAAGTGGCCCGACGTGAATTCAATGATGTGAGGTATGTCAGGGAAACATAGCGGATAACTGAAACACGCATCGGACACCTGCCACAACGAACTCGTTAATCACTTAGCGTGGGATCTGAGATAAGAAAATAAAGTATTACTTGTTTAATGTAAGATATCAAGTTGATATACATTTTTTGATGTTGAAACATTTATTTTTTTTATAAAAAAGAAGGTTTTGGTGTGGGGTGGGGGGGGGGTCTACTAATGTCATAATTTTTAAAAAAGAAATGATAGTTAAGCAGCTAATGGGCCTACTTATATTAGTCAAACAAGAAAATGCGAGCTTAGTCTTAACATTCTGAAGGTTTGGAATCGAGAAAATATTACCTTCTCCTTAAGGTCAAGGGTACAATTTGAGGGTAATCAATGCTAGTATATATGTCTCTCTCTCTCTCTCTCTCTCTCTCTATATATATATATATATATATATATATATATATATATATATATATATATATATATGTTTATATATATATATATATATATTAGTGCTGTGGAAATTAACGATTAATTTCTCGATTAATCGTTAAAATTATTAACGATTAAATTTCTTTTGAAAGATTAATCGACCCATCATTTATAAATGTACTGGCAGTCAAAAAGTAAAATATTTCGGTTTACACGAACATTTTGGTTTTAAACTAATGACTGACGTGAATTTTCAAAATGATGATATAGGTTATTGTTTCAATTGAGAGAAATCGTTTGCCTACCATGCAATGTTCCCTCTAAGTCTAAGCTTCGTTGGTCCATGTGCAAAGTTTAAAAAAATCTCGTGTGCAAAGTTGCACAACGTCCATTTTTTGTGCATTTTTTTCCAAAATTTGCTGAGCTGTGATTCTAAACTCCTGCGTGGCGTCGGTCAAATATCTGCGCAGCGGCGCTACTTAAAGGGAACATTGCTACCATGGTTCTAACACTTCGCTTACATATCACCTGCAAACCAAACATCCACTATAGCACCAGAAACTTCAGCTGAGACAATCTAAAGCTATGTGTTCCATTGTTCAGCTCGATTCTGGTTATATTGTCAATAAGACCCACTCATCACTTGAACCAAATAATTTCAATACACTTGGCTGTTTGCGTTGTTGGTTAAAAGATGTCATATAAAGAAGACATCCCACTGTTATTTCGATTTTCGACAAGTACGTTTAATAAATGTTAGTTATAACACCATAAATTTCAATTTTAGGCTTTAATCAAAATTAACGAATAATAGTTAATATTTAAAAAGTTAACTATTAATTTTAAATTAATCGTTGATAGCCCTAATATATATATTAGAAAATAGAATATACTAGAAAAATACCCGCACTTTGTAGCGGGAGTGTGCTGACCCTTTATCCAAGTATTAGTTGCTGGTTATTACAATTTTTATTTGCCAAGTTAAATTTCAGAATCATCTATTTAGTTAAAATCTTATGAGAAAGCAGAGATATGCCATTTTACCGCGTGAGTTGTTTTCACTTAATGCAGTGCCTTTTAACATAACCTTACTATTTAAAAGATATGATTTATTAAATAATAATTCTTGCCGACCATAATAACTAAATCTACAATTTTCATTCCCACTTGTACAAAATTAACATAACTTATAGGTTTTCCGAAAGAGCTCTACCACCCTCGTCACTCAAAAATTTAATATATAATTACGAAACTGCATCGTATCACAATTGTAAGTTATGTAATATTTGTAACCCACGTCTAAGAGATAAAGAAACATGTGGCACTATCCCTTTAAAAGGCAAAACGCTAAGTGAATCATAGCGCAAATAAACAAAATTATAAATGTACTTTCTAAAATAATTTTTTTTTAAAACGGTCGTATTAAAATGATATCAAAATAATGTGCACACCATATTTAGACAATATAGAAAGCTGGCCGCATAAAATAAAGTCTTGTTATAAAGTAAATGTACTGGACCAAAATAACTCCTCCTTTTGACGTATTCACAATTGTTTGCACAGGGAAATAATATTTAACATTTTTATGTCTCTATATTTTACGATTTATATTTACGGTTTATAAGCAATGTGTATAATTTCAAAAAGGAATCATTTTTTTGTGTTCCCTATTTCGGATAAGGCATCATATTTTGTAAATTATATTCAATGCACACAACACACCAGATTTTATATCTGAAAAAATAAAAATAAAAATGAAAAAAAAAGATTCAACCGTCTGTTCATAAGTGCATCTTAAAAATGATTAGAAAGGCAATTTTAGAAATGGCCTATGCTATTCTGAATACAAAGGAATGAACATAAAAACATATTCAATTCGCAATTCATATTAATTAAGCGTTTTCAGGATCACTTCATTAAATTTAGTCAAGTTTTGTTAATACATTTGGTAGCGAAAGTTTATAATGTATAGTGTATATAAAGCTTAAGTAAACTGTTTTAAAGTGTAAGTTTATTTGACATAGGCCATCACTTTCAACATAAAATAAACTCGCTACATCTATGGTTTTTAATTAAATGTCGAGTTATGAATTAAATTTTTAAAAAAATCCCAATTTTACTCATTGCATGTAAAATATTCATACAATGCATCGTGAAAATAATTGAAATAAAATAATTTAAACGCATATGTAATATATAAAGCTCAGTTGATAATTTTTATGTTTGTTTGTTTGTATCCATCAAAAAAAGGCCACTGCTTTTTTGACATTTTTCCAAAAGATCTCTGCCACTGTCGTCTCTAAAAAAAGCTCTTATATATTTACGACACTGCATCGTAACACAATTGTAATTAATACAATATTTGCAACAGCGTCTATGAGATAAAGATAATAAAGATAAATAAAGAAATTAGGCTATATTACTAATTTTTAAAAAAACAAACAAAACAAATCAATTTTATGTTAAAAACGCATGTGAAACCATGACAATAATTGATTTTAAAAATGACCTATGTTAATCCATCATCAAAGGAATGAACATACCATATTAAATTCGCAATACAAAATACTTAAGCGTTTTCAGGATCACTTTATTTAGTTTAATCTACTTATGTTAATAGGTCCGGTATCCTAAATTTAAGTAGTTTGAAAAAATACTGACACAATTATTATATAAATAGGTTTTTT